>CM033791.1:34432160-34479660 GCA_019656835.1 Rhododendron ovatum
CTTCGAGTCACCGCACCCAATTTCTGACAAGCTTCACATGGTCGACAAAAGGCATACGCATCCTTGTAAAGTGTTGGCCAATAAAAACCACATTGTAGAACCTTGGCAATGGTCTTGGTATGGGAAAAATGGCCACCACACTCCTTGGAATGGCAAAATTCCAAAATCTTTTGTTGGTCCTCCTTCGGAACACACCGCCGAATAATGAGGTCCTCACAAAATTTAAACAAGTAAGGGTCATCAAAGACGAATCTTTTCATCTCAATAAGGAACCACCTCCTATCCTGTGCAGTCCAATGGCTCGATAGTTTCCCTGTTACAAGGTAATTAACAATATCAGCGTACCAAGGGCTGGTAGAAATAGCAAACAGTTGCTCATCGGGAAACGTGTCGACAATTGGGAGATTGGCCATATGGTCCTCAAACTCAAGCCGGGACAAGTGGTTGGCTACCACATTCTCTACTCCTTTCTTGTCTTTGATAGTGAGATTGAATTCCTGGAGCAACAAGATCCAACGGATTAATCGAGCCTTCGCGTCTTGCTTTGCAAAAAGATACGCAAGGGCTTCATGATCGATAAAAATCGTGATAGGAGTTCCCACCAAGTATGATCGAAATTTGTCCAATGCAAAGACGACCGCGAGCAACTCCTTCTCAGTAGTCAAATAGTGCATTTGTGCTTCATTCAGTGTTTTGCTCATGTAGGAAATAACATAAGGATGCTTATCCTTTCTTTGGCCAAGAACGGCTCCCACAGCATAATCACTTGCATCGCACATCAATTCAAACAGGAGTTCCCAATCCAGAGTTTGCACAATTGGAGGAGAAGTAAGACTCGACTTCAATTTTTGAAAAGTCTCATCGCAAGCGCTGGTCCATTCAAAAGGAGCATCTTTAGAGAGAAGATGACATAACGGACGCGAGATAGCGCTGAAGTCCTTAATGAAACGTCAATAAAAACTAGCATGGCCTAGGAAGGAATGAATGAATGTCCTTCACACACGTAGGTGTCGGAAGATTAACAATCAAGTCAATTTTCGCTTTGTCCACCTCGATGCCCTTATTCGATACGATATGCCTTAAGACAATGCCCTGTGTAACCATGAAATGACATTTCTCCCAATTCAGCACAATATTCTTCTTTTTGCATCTCTCCAACACTTTCTCCAAATTCAACAAACAATCCTCAAAAGAGTCCCTAAAGACCGAAAAGCCGTCCATGAATACCTCAACAATGCGCTTCGCCATATCACTAAATATACCCAAAATGCATCGTGAGAACATTCCCGGAGCATTGCACAACCCAAATGGCATTCGCCTATATGCAAACGTCCCGTAGGGGCAAGTGAAAGTAGTCTTTTCTTGATCATCCAGAGAGACCGCGATTTGGTTGTACCCCGAATAGCCGTCGAGGAAGCAATAAAAAGCATGACTGGCAATGCGCTCTAGGATTTAATCGATGAACGGGAGAGGAAAGTGATCCTTGCGAGTGCATGAGTTGAGCTTTCCGTAGTCAATGCAGACACGCCAACCGGTAGTGACTCGAGCTGGCACCAGTTCATTATCGGCATTAGCCACTACCATGATTCCGGATTTCTTAGGAACAACCTGTATCGGGCTAACCCATTTGCTATTGGTGATAGGGTAAATAATGCCTACGTCCAACAACTTCAAGACCTCCGCCTTGACCACCTCTTTCATAATCGGATTTAAACGGCATTAGGGTTAGTGGGAATGTTTTACGTCATCTTCAAGATAAATATGGTGAGTGCACAACGAAGGGTCAATTCCTTGAATATCGGCAATCGACCACCCAATAGCTCTACGACGGTGCTTCAATACCTCCAAGAGTTGAGATTCTTGATGCTCATTCAATGAAGAAGATATCACCACAGGAAAAGTTGCATCGGGCCCAACAAAAGCATACTTGAGGGTATCGGGCAAAACCTTTAACTCAAGCTTTGGAAATTGCACGCTTGAAGGGAGAGTCTTGCTTGCTAAAAGTGGCAACGCTTCAAATTTTAGGGACCAAACATCCATCCCACTCACATCTTCCACGTCAAGCAAAGAATACAAGTACTCCACCTTCGGTGAGTCTAGAAATGTCGCCTCTTCGGCAGTAAGGCACACTTCCAACGTATCCTTGTACAAGAAAGTATCTATGTGCTCTTGGACCAAAGAATCGATAAGATTGACTTCATGGACACACTCGTCATCGCCCATTTGGCTTCCGATATTAAACACATTCACCTCCATCTTCATGTTGCCAAAAGTGAGGTTTAGCAAACCGCTTCGGCAATGGATAACGGCATTGGAAGTGGCCAGGAATGGACGCCCAAGAATGATCAGAGTCGACGTTGACACTTGTGAGGAGGGAACAGGGCACGTATCCAACATGATAAAATCCACAGGATAGATAAAGTTATCCACTTGCACGAGTACATCCTCCACCATCCCGCGTGGAACACGAATGCTTCTATCGGCCAATTGAAGGGTCACCGATGTTGGCCTCATCTCCCCGAACCCAAGTTGATCATAAACGGCATATGGAAGCAAGTTCACACTAGCCCCCAAAATCAAGGAAAGCTTTCTCGATCTTTGTACCTCCGATTGTGATGGAAATGGTAGGGCACCCCGGATCTTTATACTTCGGAACCACGTTGGTTTAAATAATAGAACTCACTTGCTCTGTCAACAATACCCTCTTGTGAACATTAAACTTACCGCTTTTGAGTGCATAAGTCCTTAAGAAATTTGGCATAGGTAGGGATCTACTTGACTGCATCCACCAACGGGATATTAATCCTTACTTGTTTGAAAAGCTCGTAGATCTCAGAGTTGGCATTGGCATGGGCCGGAGCTTTCAATCGTTGAGGAAGAGGGGCCGGAATTTGAGAGACGGGGCCTTTGGGTTCTTCCTCTTAAGATTTTGCCGGTTGCTCACCAACGGAAGAGGGCACTGAGGTTGGTGAGTCATTCGGAACATCCGGCGCTTGGATAACAATTGGGGTACCCCATGGCTTGCCAAGCTTAGGAACAACGGCCGTATCGATTTCCTTGCCGCTCCGCAGTGTTATAATAGACTTGGCTTGCTCGGGACTAAGCACCGAAGAGCCTGCCACATAATTGGTGCCTTGCGGATTAGCTTTGTGTTGAGTCGGAAGCTTCCCCTTTTCTTGTTGAAGAATCCCCACTGTATTAGTCAACTTTGCCATTTGATTCCTGATTTCCTCGAGTGTTTGAGTGGTTTGCTCATTGAGGGATGTTTGGCTTTGCATGAAAGATGACATAATTTCCTCCAAGGGCTGTTTTTGAGGTTGGAATTGATTTGGCCCTTGAGGAGGTCCTGGCGGTGCAAACCCCGATGGTTGTTGATGTTGGGAAAACCTCGGTGCTCCTTGAGATTGAGAGGGCCGGAATACTGGTGTTGTTGAGGTGGAACTTGTGGAGGTCCGGGAGGTTGAGAATCGCTCCACCGGAAGTTAGGATGTATCTTTCACCTTGGATTGGAAGTTTAAGAATAAGAGTCAAACTGTTGATTAACGGCATTGACCTCTGATGGGCTGGTTCCTTGGAGAATATCCTTGACGATGGGGAGCATTTGACAATCTCCCGTAGCATGACCTGCAACTTCACACAAAACACAAATTTCTTCCACCTTGGCCACAGAGGTCACCCCAGCAATTTTGTTAAGTTGTAAAGTTTCAATTTGGCGGGAAAGCTGGGCGACCTTGTGGGCTAGCTCATTTTGCTCATTCAATTGAAATTTACCTGAATTTCTCAGAGCTGGATTAAGCACATTCTTTTCACAGGAATCTAAGCAATCCCAATTTTGGGTTTTTTCCGCTAATTCCTCGAAATAGTCTCACGCCGCATCAGGAGTTTTGGCCATAACTCCTCCGACACACATGCTATCCATAAGATGTCGAGTACTTTGGAAGCATCCCTTCAACAAATACTCGACTTTTTGAAAAACCGGTAAGCCATGATGTGGAATGGAGTTTAGCAAATCCTTGTACCTCTCCCAATATTGATAAAATGATTCCCCATCTTTTTGTTTAAACGTTTGGATTTGATTCATGAGTTCCTTTGTGAGATGTGGGGGAAAAAATTTCATGTAGAAAGCCTTTGATAAATCTGCCCAATTTGCCAAGGACTGGGACCTCATGTTATTCAACCAAATCTTGGCTTTGTCTTTCATAGAAAATGGGAAAAGTTTTAGCTTTGTGGATTCAAGCTGAGCGGGGGTGGACACTATTGTGGATACCAACTCCTCGAATGTCCGCATATGAGTGTACGGGCATTCTTTGTCTTTGCCATAAAAAGATGGCATCATGTTGATGTGATGCATTTTCACGGTGAAAGTATTCGCCTCGGTTGTGGCCGGAAGGACTATAGTGGGCCGCGGAGTAGTACGGGCCGGATTCATATAGTCGCTCATAGTCCTTTCGAGCACAACTGACGGCATCTCATCTTCACCGTTTCCGGCCATTCTTTCTCGATGAGGGGTTCTTACAGAAAAATGAGTTCTTTGGGATGGTGGTGTCCTTGCTCGAACCTAACGAGGAGTTTTGGTTGAGGAGGAGAAAATGACCCATGAAGCCTTTTAGAATTTAGGCTCCGAAAGGCTCCACGATGACCACCACGCATACACTTCAAACCCCTTCTCGAGAAACAATGGAAAACACGAATAAAGTAAACTGACAAGAGGGGCTATGCCACCGCCTTAAGAAGTAAAGACAATAAAAGAAAAGGTAATCTGTACCTACTCTAGCATCATCAAACCTCACGTTTGAGAAACTCAAGTTAGAGGTATCCGCTAGATTAAGTACAAATCACGCAAAGTAAAATGAAACGGGATACTTACAACAATTTGGCGAACCTCCAAAAATAAGCTATAAAAGAAAGCGCTCCCTGGCAACGGCGCCAAAAATGCTTGCGACCTTAATGTGTGTTGCAATAAGAATACCCCAAGCGTAGGGCTAGGTCGGTTGAAAGCATAATAATATCCGGAAGTCCGGGGTCGAATCCACAGAGAGCACATCCATAATTTGTTTCAGAGATTAACTTGTGTAGAGATTTTAGCGTTAGGACCGTCAACCAAACTTCGGCGTTGAGACGGCCAACTGAAGGATTTAGTTAACTGGATACTTAACCTAACTACGGCTTTTTATTGGAGATTAAACTAAAGGTTAGATTTAGGGATAATTAACACCCATAACATAAAGATAAACTCGATTCTTCTCTTCTTAACAATGGTGTTAAACATGACTAGGGCTCTTTTGGTTCATTTTTGACAAACACAAAGATGGACAAAGCTCCAAGCATCAAATGTGGCAAATAACTTAGCCTTTGCCTACATTTGATCAAAAAGATTAACACCTCTAAGTTTTGGTATATAAAATTAGTCCTAAGCCATGTTTAAGCTAAAAAATAGGATTTTACAAGAGAAGAACAAGCTACATCCTTGATTACGGGATGTTAACCATCCCACAACCTAACCTTACTACACTACTCACTCATATTGAGAGGGGCAACGAAATGAGCAAGGGGAAACATAAGGAAAATACCAAACATTGAGTAAATTTGAAATAAACACAAGATCCTCGAAGAGAATGAAATTCCTTACAACTTTAATGAAGACCAAAAGCTCCGAAAGTAAATGGATCGTATCTAAAAACCTTGTTCAAGACTTGAATGAGGAGAGAGGTGAGAGCTCCATTAATGGAGGTAGAGAGAGAAAGTGCAAGAGTAAAAGGTACCCTACAATCGGACTAAGGTTGGTATATATACCCTCTTTACAAAAGATTTACAAAAATGCCCTTAAAATGCCCACGTAGGAGTGAGGGATCGATCCTTAGTGAGAGGGGGATCGATCCCTGGGCACTGGATTTGGCTGCTAGATTGGGGGATTGATCCCTGGTCAGAGGGGGATCGATCACGGTGCTCTCTGGACTGGGCAGCTGCTTTGCTGCATGCTTTTGGTCCTCGGGCTGCTCCAAGTCTTCCTTCATTGCCTTGGACACTTTGTTTGGAACTCGGAATGACCTCTCAAGGTTCTTCAAGAACATCTAGCACATCCAGACTCCTCCGGAGATTATTGGAAGCCGTGGAAACGCCCATAATTACACCAATTATCTGTCAAACAACAAAAACACCCTTGCGTGCAATATCAAACAAAAACGGACGAATATGCATGCAAGCATGACAAAACAGAGGGAGATAAGCCTATCAATTTACACTATTCGAGGCTTATCATTCAATAGGAGTATGCAGTATGCACCCTCCGAGCTCATATCGTGCAGAAAGATGTTTAATGTTCCGTCGGTTCCCGATGCGGCATTGATCAAACAGCTGATCTGCAGCTGAAATGGCTCCAACCGGTTTGTGGGAAATGTGAAGCTAAAGGAAAGTTTTGTAGGTTGAAGAGTAAAAAGGGAGTGTGAAAGTTTGGTTCGACAGTTATGTTTGGTTTCCATATATCTTTTTTTTTTTGAACCACGAAAAAGGTGTTATATTAAAAATAATAATGGAAGAAGTACAATAGTTTGAGCAAGAAAAGATAGCATCACAATTTGAAAGTAGCATTCCAACTAGGTTGGTACCCTACACCATGATAATCATATGTTATTCAAGCTCCAAGGATTGACAAGAAATCAATCCACACAAAACCCAAATTACAAGACACATCTAATATCACACCCAAAAGACTTTTCTTAATCGAAGCATAAGAGTAAGCATTAAAGTATCATCCAAGCTCCTTGGTCTTGAGAAGCAAAAGGCTAAAACCATACGTAGTTATGGTTCCATAATGTCTGCAATAGCATCCATGGGAGAATGGTAGTGGAAGATTCCATCCCCACAGTGTAATCAATAGATTATGCGTCCAGGAGCAACCCAAAAGGCAAAGATCAACAAACAGTCCAACAAGAATTGCAACGGTCAGTCCATCAATAAGTAGGCAGCATTTCAGAAACAACAGAACTGCAAGTACAGACCATCAAGAAATAGCACTCCACAATGCATCAAATAGACAGAAAGCAGCAGTCCAAAATAACTGCAGAACTGCTCCCATATGCAACAGAATTGCTGCACAGATATAAAGAAGTATCCAAGATTTGACTCCAGCACAGCACCCAAGCAGATTCACTAGGGTCGGCAGTCACCAACAAACCACCAAGCATAGATGTGATGAGACCAGTTTCAACACCTAAAACCAGATTCAAGACCAAAACAACCACCCCCAGACCAAAAGGACTCAAAACAGGACCCAGACAACCCCAACAAACAGACACAAACACCAGAACCCAGAAAACACCACAAAGACACCACAGGACACAACAGCAACGAAACCACAACACACAAACACACACCCCCCCCCCCCCCCAACATAGTATAAACCCCATAGACAAAGCAACCGCCAACCAGAACAGGACACCACACCCACAGATTTCTGTTTGATAAATTCATTTTTCTCTTTACATGTTTCTCAATAACTTTTTCTATTGATTTCTCCACTTATTACCACTCATTATGGCTCTGTTTGTTTCGATGTAAAATATTTTTTCAGAAAACAAACTTCAAATTTTTATTTTCCTGTATTTGGTTAGCACTTGAAAATATTTTCAGAAATCAATAAAATAGTATAGAGAGGAGAGGGCCTTAAACGGTGGAGAGATCTGAAAATATTGGAATTGAACGTGGATCAAGACTGACGATCGAAAAAACTGAGCAGAGAGAATTGCAGTAGAAGGCAATAAGTTCATTTCGGAAAATAACTTACTCGAGTTTTAAGGGTAAGTTATTTTCATTCAATTGATGGAAAATATTTTATATGTAAAATGTTTTTCTAATTTTTTACAAAACCAAACACCGAAAAATAAGTAAAATATTTTACCAGAATATTTTATGCTCAATCAAACGGAGCCTACATCAAAAATATTTTCCAGGTGCTATTTTGATATCAAAGGGAGCAATTCAATTTTAAATGACGATGTGACAATTGTTAAGGAAAGGTGCAAGAGTTAGTTTTTCGGAAACAAAATGTTAGATTAGAAAACACAATACAACCTCAGTAATTCTCATTCGGGTGCTATTTTCAAAAAGTGCAATGTAATTAAACTCAAGGTGCAACATTATTAAAGAAAAAATGCAAGAGGTAATTTTCCTGTAGTATATGCGTCCATTCAAGTTTTGGTTCAATGTATTATCTATGTACAAATATAAATTTTCGTCCCATGAGACTGTTGATTCCTAAAAACATGACCATCAACATGGGCCTCTTTTACTCGACTTACACATGTGGAGCTCAGTAAGTCAAGAGTCAATATCGGTACTGACTTTGAACATTGATTGCTGAATTTTCCACAAGAAAAGGATAAGAACACTGATTGCTGAGAAGAAAGGAGCCAGTTGAATTTTCCACAAGAAAAAGAATAGAACACTGATTGCGGAGAAGAAATGGAGCCACACAGACGTTCATCTAAAACCTTTCTTGAACAAATTTATTTCTATAGCAAAATTAAAACTTGAAGTCTTTACTCTTGGATTTAGAGAGAGAGAGAGAGATTTTATATAGGAGTAGGAACATGTCCATATACTACTACTGTATTTTCTTCTTTATCCTACGCCTTTCCACAGCCCAAGGCGATTGCACTCCAACAACATGCTCCGATCGCGGTCCTACAATCCGCTTCCCATTCCGTCTAAAGAACCAACCACCTCATTGCGGCTATCTCGGGTTCGATCTCTCTTGCTCTCCAAACAACACCGCCACTCTCCTCAACCTCCCCTATTCCGTCCAAGTTCTAGTCACCAATATCGATTACAAATCCCAATTGATTCACATCGAAGACCCCAACAACTGCTTCCCACAACAGCTTCAAAACCTCAGTTTGTCCACCACTCCCTTTCAATTTGCAGATTCCGTGGACAACGTTAGTCTATTCAGTTGCCCCCCTTCAACGAATCCGCATTTCCGGTATCAGATGATCCCTTGCCTCGGTGGCGATGGTCGTGAAGTTCTTCTCGTGTACAATTACAGTTTCAAGTATGCATCCCCCGAGCTCATATCGTGCAGAAAGATGTATAATGTTCCGTCGGTTCCCGATGAGGTGTTTAGTCAAACAGCTGATCTGCAGCTGAAATGGCCCCAATGGATTTGTGGTAAATGTGAGGCTAAAGGAAAGTTTTGTAGGTTGAAAAGTAACAGCACGAGCGATGAAATTGAATGCATTGGTACAAAAGGTAAGCACCCCCTTTCTCTTCTTTCCCTTTTGTGTCCATGCTCAAGTCAGAGAAAGTCAAAAAGGAAATTTGCATCCCCACAATAGATCTTGAAAACTCCATGAGAAAACGTAATTTAAGGTTGTGAAGTCAAAATTGCCCCAATTGGCTAGAGCCTTGTGGGAAGACATGGGTTTGGACGAGGTGGACAATGGTTAATATTTCGTTCTTCAAACCTTACAATTTAGGGTCGGTAATTACTAGGTACATTTCAGCCGAGAATTGCATGTGCTCGGAAGGTCTATTTTTTTCCAAATATCTAGTGTTTGTTTAAAATATTCACAACGCGATTTAAACATGTCGCAGATATATAATTTCACAACGTGGGGGTATATAATACTACCATGGACTACCATGGGAGATGTGGTATAGATTATTAATCCAACGATTATTAATTCGGTGGGTTTATACATCATTCACTAACAGTGGCGGCTCCAAAAAAATTTTATGGCATTTATTGAAGTACCCTATATTTTATCGAATTTATAAATAAAATTCTCCGATTTAAACTAGAAAACTAATTATCTACTATTGTTTGTGGTGAAACCAATTATCGTTTTCACTCTGCGGTGAAATCAATTGAATGAGCATGGAAAATAATGACAATTATCTCTACGGCTGAGATTGAGATGAGTGTCCAAGTTTTAAATTTAAATGTTGGGAGTTCAATACATAGTCTGAGGTAATACAATACAATCTATATCTATATAATAACCTAGCTCATCATTTGAATCCTACGTACATCCATCTATAAATCTTAACCATTAAAATTTATACACAAAAATCCTTGGGTTGAAATTTACAAGGTTTCATTTGTGTAACTTTACTACCCAAACAAATTTCCTTTTACTGCTTAAGACCAATTAATAGGTTCCTGAAAGAGTTTAAATTCTTTCCGAGAATCTTTCCTAATAATTTTCCTACCTTAACATGTTTTAGTTAATTACATTTATATGGGTTAATTAATATGGAAAAAGGATTGATTACTCATCAATAGGTTGATTATATTTAAATGGGCATATAAACGTTTTTCTTTTTCTTTTCTTGCAAAAGGGTAAATTCATCGATATAATAATACATGAACACCTCTCTAACCGTTTGATCACTTCTACTTTATGATCATTGCCGTCTAATCATTTTCACAATCTTTGATTTCGATATCCTACAGATTTCCTTATCTATGTTTTCTTTTCAATTGATTGCCTTATAATTTTTTTCCTTTTAAGTTGGTTTCGTTCAAAGAGCGTCGTTCATTACATTTTGATTTCCCACATTAGCCACAGGCACAGGCAAATAAATTGTTATTCCCATGTTACCTCTCCCCACGTTAGCCACATGCAAATAAATTGTTATTCCCATTAGTTACCTTCTTCTGATTGCACGACTTTGGTAGCCTCCAACGTTTTCAACAGGCCAAAAATATGTGGCTACCGTAGGCTTTGTTCGTGCACACCGACAAAAGTAAATAATGAAAATAGCAAAATACTTAGAGCTAGCAAAATCACTACTTCGGAGAAGCTATGTTTCTTACAATAAATTTGTCTATTTAGTATTTATACTAGATTGTATTCTAAATTGTCGTGCATGCTCCAAGATGGACACATTTCGAAAAGAAAAAGAGGTGATGAGAAAGTTCAAAGACATTCATTGTTTGAAGTGACATACAAAGATTGGGAAAAGCATGCTTGAAGATAGTCTCTCATTTCATGCTAAGCCCTCAATACGAACTTCTTATTCCCACACTTCTCTTTCCAGTATCCATTTTTTTTGGTTTTAGTATTCTACTTAAGATTTTTGTGAGTGTTTTAGGTATTACACCAAATGTGCTATTTTTTGGACAATTTTTAATGCTGGATTGAATTGATGCATGTTGTAATTATTTGCGTGTCGTTCGAGTCATACCTTCAAGCACGAGCATGCACTAATATATATACATGTATCAAAGTTGAGGGTCACTAACTACTCCCTAGAAGCTCTGGTGCTATTAGTGCCGTTAAACAAATGGGCCCAGATAGAGTCAGGCTGAGACTTTGAACACCATTTTCAGCACACAAAGGAAAATATATAACGAGTCTTCTTTATCTTTCACAGGTCATAACTTGGTGATTGCAGGTGAGACTTTAGGCCCATTTCTTCTTCTTGTAATCCTCGCTGCAATGTTTTGGTTCTATAGACAAAAGAAAATAAAGAGAGAAGATAATCTAAAGATTGAGAGGTTCTTGGAGGATTATAGAGCTTTGAAGCCGGCAAGATACTCTTATGCCGATATCAAGAAAATCACAAATCAATTCAAGGAGAAAGTAGGCCAAGGAGGATATGGAACAGTGTACAAGGGACAACTTTCCAATGATGTTTATGTTGCAGTTAAGATTCTCAATAGCACTAAGGAAAATGGGGATGATTTCATCAATGAAGTGGGAATAATTGGTACCATCCACCATGTCAATGTGGTTCGCTTGGTTGGATATTGTGCTGATGGATTCAGAAGAGCTCTTATTTACGAGTTCTTACCAAATGATTCCCTAGAAACGTTTGCATCATCTGATCACAGGAAGCGTTCACTTGGTTGGAAGAAGCTGCTAGAAATTGCTATGGGCATAGCCAAAGGAATTGAATATCTTCACCAAGGGTGTGATCAACAAATCCTTCATTTCGACATTAAACCACATAACATTTTGTTGGATGAGAACTTGAATCCGAAGATAACGGATTTTGGTCTAGCAAAGTTGTGTTCAAAGGAACAAAGTGTTGTATCCATGACTACTGCTCGCGGTACCATTGGCTATATTGCACCGGAAGTGTTCTCTAGGAACTTCGGGAATGTGTCATACAAATCAGATATTTATAGTTTCGGAATGTTGTTGCTTGAAGTGGTTGGAGGGAAAAAGAATTTTGATGTAATGGTGAGTAGCACAAACCAAGTATACTTTCCGGAATGGATTTACAATTGTTTAGAAAAGGGAGAAGAACTGGGAATTCATATACAGGATGAAGGAGATGCCAAAATTGCAAAGAAGTTAGCAATTGTGGGACTTTGGTGCATTCAGTGGTATCCAATTGACAGGCCTTCAATGCATGTTGTGATTCAAATGCTGGATGGAGATGGAGAAACTCTGATCAAACCTCCCAATCCATTTGCCTCAACAAATCCAACATTGACCGCGGGACAGGCGAGTGGAAGGCCTTTTAATAGCGAATTGGAAGTTATTGTTGAATCTGAGTGAGAAAGATATAACCACTATTTGTTGTTCATAGAGAGTAGTCTCTTTCACCAATTGATACGTGACAACTTGAGATGTAAAAAAAATAAATTTGGTAGACAACAAAATTTAGTTTACCGATGTATGCCCTTACCATAAAACTTCTGTTGTGCTTTGAAATAGGTTATTTGCCTCCAAGTTATTGGATACCATAAGTTCACGACTGTTATCAAAATTCTTGTTTTCTTTCCAATCGACGGAGAATCGACGGGAAAATTGTATCGTAAGCTTGCTGGAATGTGGGTGTGAAAAGTGGAGTTTGGTTCCTTGCCGTATTTCAGGACTTCTTTGGAAACAAACAATGAAGTGGATGGAATATGGAAGAAGATTAACAAAATGGACTTTATTAACCCTCAAAGTAGAAGAACAATCAATCGAGATGATTGAGTGAACGATTACAAGTTAATTCTACTCCTAGAAAAGAAAAGATAAAGGCCTGATTGGCGTTGTTTGTGTGTCCCTGAAACTGCTAATAACTTGTACTTAAATAGGCCTCTTCACATTACATTTAAATTCAAAACTTCCCTCCGAAGTGGCAGTTGATAATTCCTTGAAATCTGATCATGGATCTCCTTCAACTGCCGATCATGCCCACGTTGAGAAAATTATCTCGTTGATTGCAGTTTCCATCCTCTTCAATCGTGGAGTCATGGGATCCGCCTCCATTTGACATTTGTCACCTAATCGACGGTCAAAAGTGTCAAAAGAACATGCCACGTGTAGGCCAATCGATGGTCAAGACTTTTTATAGTTTCACCATCGATTTACCTCCATTCAGAATTATTAAGTTAAGTCCATGCTATCTTCACATTTGCCTATTTTTACCCCTTCCACGTGTCACCTAATCGATGGGTAAAAATATAAATATTATTTATGGTACAAACAATGCCCCCCTTATTTGTTTGAGTTAAAAGAAATCGTTTAACTCGAATAAATAATTCCTCCACCTTTTCCAAAAGGCGTGATTAGTACACGGGGCTCTTCCAACGTATATATATTCTCTCGTTTGTAAAAATTAGGGCATCGTTTGAAACCATCAACGCCTGAATTGATGGCGCGCAAGAAAGCTCCCCAAGGCAAAACAATGGCCTCCAAAGCTTCCTCAAAATCGTCGACTCCTCGGTCAACTCAGAAGAAAACATCGAGCTTTCAGACAACAGAGACCCCGACTGAGTCCTATCCTCCAAGGTATCCCCAATGCCTACGGGAGGCACCACAGTTTCCTCTCTATTTCATTCCTGTAGTTGGTTGTCCCTCTAGGTTCATATTGGGCCCTATTTATGCTCCAACCCCTCCTGATTCACTACCAACCTTCTATCCGGTGAATTTTGATGAACCCTTACTCCTTTCGCTCCCAGGCCTTCATCGCACTGGTTGGAATACCAGAGGGACAATCCGATCATGGCCCTATGTATTCCCATCTTGGACAAAGTGGGTAGACCGCATGAGGGGATACTTACACCTCTCATGGCGTGCCATGGGAATTTACGAATCCATAGATCTGTCCACACAGGCTTTTGAGTTTAACCCTAATTTGATCGCTGCTGCTGCCTGTTTTTGGTCCGTTTCATCCAATACTTTTGTTTTTCCGTACGGCCCTATGAGTCCCACAGTTTTGGACATTGCTCATTTAACTGGTCTACCATGTATAGGTGCAGAAGTTAACGCTGCCTTGGATCACCGTCCTTGTGATCCACCATTTGAGACCTCTACTGATAGTTCATGGAGTTATTCGCACTTTATATCCCTTTTTTGCACTTCTGATCTCAGAGAGCCATCATTTACTGAGAAAGTAGCATTCTATTTGTACTGGCTCAATAAATACATGCTATGTGTGTCTGGTTTAAAGATCACCAAAGAATATGTCCGTTTGGCCATTTGTTTAGCTCAGGATGCCCAACTTGCTTTGGCTCCCTTTATACTAGGGACACTATATAAAGGGCTGTGGACATTTACAAATAACAAGATCACCAGCAACTGTGGTGGCCCTTTTTGGATTCTCCAGGCATGGCTGTATGCCTATTTTCCATTTCTTAAACCCTTGAGTTATTTTCCAAGAAGGAAAGATGGGGGTAAGTGTTTGAGCTACGCGGAATATTTTTTAACTCATGAGCCCAGACATGAGGATTCATCCTTCAAGAGGTGCTTTACAGCTTTCCATAGCCCTTTACTCGAGGAATACCCTACCTGGCTGCCTTTTAAGGATTGTCAATACTCGTCATCGCGAATGATTGAACCTATTCTCAAGTTTTTGGTGCCAGCCCAAACAGTTAATGAATTTTGGGCTAGTGTTTTGATATCGAGATTCCTGTCGATAGGATTCTCCCCGTCGACCACACGTTTCTCCAATTGCAGCTTTGAAATTTATATGCCAAATCAGTGTGCGAGGCAGTTTGGTCTAACACAAGGGATCCCTGTCCCTCATTCTCATCCGAGGATTAAGGACTTAGCTAAGACGAGGCCAGTGGTGACCCAAACTTCTCTAATCACAGAACTAATTGGACAATTCCAAGGCATCAAGGCCAGTTTCCAGCTTGCAAGCTTTGTGGCCGAACCTTCTCATACTCCAGAATTTAGATTGTTTTAGGATTGCATCAAACCTACCATCTTTAACAAAGATTTGAGCAACTGTCTCTTGAGACTTGACCCTGAAGAATCCTCGTCAGGTATCTTTTCATAAAATCATCCCTCTTTATTTTGCAAACATGGGGTCCTAAACTTATTACTTATCTCTCATTATTTTAGTCTTTGAGGAAACTCACGTTTCAAGAGGCCATAAAGGCCAAGACAAAGGAAAGCAACCTGAGGTCTCACTTCCCTCAAGGAAAAGAAGCAAGACCTACCAAGCCCGAAGTACTTTGCAAGATCCTCCACTGATGGCGGATGCAATGAAAGGTCTTGACTCGCCTTATCGATAGGCCAGTTCTCCAGAAATTGCCGAAGATTCTGAGACACTGCTCACATTTAAAAGGGTAAAAATTTCATCCTTCTGTCATCTTATCTCTCTGCTGATTTGGACTATAGACATCATATGTTATTCCTTCTTTATTGATTTATGTCTTTCATATTTAGAAAACAAGGAGGAGACTGCAATTGGCACCCCAATCGGATGATGAATGCAATAAAGATGAAGGTATGACTACCAACCAATTAATTCTTGTCAATTCCTCCTCTATTGATCAATTTGACCTTCCATTTAATGCTCTTTCATTTCTACTATGTCCAGCACCAATTTTGGATGAAAATGTCAAAATATCTGACATGGACCACAAATCAACCTTTCCAGAGGTTCAAACATTTGATCCAATTACTGAACTTCTCTTGAGTTCAGCACCACATTCCCCTGTGACTCTGGGAATTGATCCCCCTGTGGAAATAGAGACCATATTTGTTGAGCAAACTGAGATTCATTCTCCCACTGAAGGAGATAGAACACTGGAATCTCCTTCTGATCAATCAAGACTTTCTTCTCCAATCCAAGAAGAACTTGTGTCAGAGCCTGTAGAACTATCGGTTGAGGCTACTGAGCTCTTAGAACAACAAGAAGTTGAAAGGGAAGTCCCTACTCCAGAGTTGATTCTCATCCCCACTACTCCAGTAACTTCTTCTTCACCTGCCCATGGGGCTGATGCTGAGTTGCCCATCGATTCACCTAGTTCTGACTTGGACCTTATGCTGACTAGAACCAAGCAATACTCTGAGTTCTATTCCAAGTCCATTTCTGAGTTTTCTGAATCTCTGACTTCTCCACCATCCTCTGAGCCTAGTGAGGAAACAAAAGATAAGATAAAAACCTTTTTTGAGCTACTAGAACTTCCACTGTTGGAGCTTGCCACTACACACTCTACAGTTTTTTCTAGTTGTGTTGCTTATCTGATATCCAAGAAAGCTTTCCCATTGTCTGAGCAAATCAAGCTCGAGGAATTTGGCTCAATTGTAAAGGAAAGTCTGACAGTAGCAGCCTACTGTCAGAAAGAGATGAAAAGCAAACAGGACACCCTTGATCAATTTGCAGCCATCTCCACCAATTTGGACACAATGGGGGACAACATACATCAACTGAAAGACGAGTTACAACAGATTGAGGATGAGAAGGCAGCCCTTCTTGCTCGCCTGAGTCAGCTTGATGATCAACAAAAGGTTTTATTGGCACGCAAGGCATTGATCAGTCAAGAATTATCCAAAGTCTCCTGCGACGAGCAAAGCACTAAGGCCATCATTGCTATGGCCAACACTGATCTTTTAAAATATCAGGGAAAATACAATGCCACGAACAGCAAGTGGAGCTATTTCTCCAAGTTGTTTTTAGAAACTAGATTCAGGAACCAATGATTACTCTGCTTATTCTTTTTGGCCTCTATGTTTTAGGCCTCTTGTTAGTTGGATTTTGTATTTTCTTGCAATGTTTAGCCTTATTTGCAGGCTGTTACACTTTTTGTTCTGAAATATTGATACTAATTTTGAAGTATGTTTGTCTTATTCCTGTACTTATCTAAATTATTAGAATCTCTTAGCAACTCACGTCCCTAATCGATAGGGAAAAACAACCCTTTCTATTTATTTCTTTTAAAATTTGAAACAAAACCCACTGGTAGGGTCTGTTCATAGGAAATCATAAAGCCACTAACCAATGCCATTCCAATCCTTGGTAATTGATATAAATTATGGCTACCTATTTCCTTCTTTACCGATGGGATAAACCAATGACAAACCATGGAAAATACCAACCGTCATTTCCTCCACTTCTTGTTAGTGGGCACTGATCATGGGTAATAACTGCTTTTAATTAACTGCTAGGAAACTGAACCGTTGCTCATATTTTCCCCATAAATTGGATCTTTGTGGGATAATTATACATCGATTCTTCTCTTTTCAAATTGACTTCCCATCTTGATAGTCAAATTAGCACCATGAACATCGATCTAAACACCCCTTCACCTTCTCTTGGTACCGTCGATCGGCCACTCTCTCCTACTACAGCCATTTCAGGCTGGGATGATCCTTTGCCTTCTAATCCCCCATCCAGTTGGGGAAACAATCCACCCACTGAAAGGGTGATCGTCAAAATGGAGGATCCTCCTCTATATCCAAATTCAAGCGTTCGACGTTCACACGTCAAAGTCAGTTACCAATTTCCCTGGGTCAGAGAGGAACCCCAAGCAATGCTACTAGATTCACTACTTTCTATGCCATATAGGCCAATGCCATTTCAACTGGCAGAAGCAGGTGGCAAACCAAGCTTGGAGAATCACGAATCCCTTTTCGAGAGGGCCAAACATCAACAAGCTTATTGGAAGGAAATGGTGAGAAAGCCACTTTACCCCGTTGGCTTTTCTGATGACCAACCTGACATCTCTCCCCTGCCTGAGAACCCTGATTGGTTTCAAGAACTAGAGAGTTTGAGGTATAACCCTCCACTATCTCAAGCTCATGTTGGGTATTCAGTTTATCGAGATTCTGACGAAACCACAGCTAAAGAGCTATTGGCGGCCTTTGCCTTTTTGGATGTTCACATTCTGGAGGAACATGTCCCTTATTTGAATTTCTTATGGGCATGTGAAACCCTTCAATTTTATGAGAGTAGCCTCATTACCACCCATCTTCATGGGTTCAAATCAGCTCTGCCTCTTATAAGGCTTTGTATGAAGACCAGCACTGCTGCCTTCTATGATCCCTTTTGGATTAATTATGAAGTTCAACAAGACAAAGTGGTTAAACTTCATGACAAGGTGCTAGACTTAAACCAGTCCAATTGGGAATTGCCACCAAATTCTTCAAAAGCTCTGTTCAAAAAGCATCAGAACTGGCTTCGGAAGAAAAACCACAAGAGAGCCCAACTCTTGGCTTAAGTTGAAAAGATGGTAATGGCCATGAGGCCATTAGTAGATAAGAAAATAAAAATGGATGCAGAGGCAATGGCTAGGGACAAAGAGCATGCGTTCCTGACTTATGCTTGGGAAAAGTTCCATGTTTTTGTTACTTGGAGTTTCCCACACTATTTTGAGATCATTCGGATTGATGCCGAGGGTAACCCTATTAATGCCTGAATTTCCTTTCTAGATAGGAAATTTTATGTTTATTTCCTTTTATGAGCAGGAAATGTAACTTGTTTTATTATAATGAAAAGTTTAGCCTAGGTTTATAGGCTTTTAATGACGGTCTGTTTTAAGTCTGAATTATTTTTCCATCCGTCGATTTATGTTTTCACCCGTCGATTAGCTCCCAAGGGGATGGAAAATATGCTTTTAAATATTTTCCATTGATTGTTCTTTCATGGGCATTTCCCAGAATAGATTCTAACTGATAAGCACCACCTCTTAGAACTTTCAACACACGAAATGGTCCCTCCCAATTTGGAGACCACTTACCAAAATACCCTTTCTTTTTCTTATCTAAAGGCAAAATTGCCTTCCAAACCAAATCACCCTCTGCAAATGATTTCTCACGGACTCTTTTATTATAGACTCTTTCTAAACTCTTCTTCTGTGCTTGTATACTGTTTAAAGCATCTATTCTGGACTCTTCCAGTCCATCCAATACTTGATACATTGCTTCCTCAAAAACCATATTGTTTGGGTCGTAATGCATAGCCACTCTGTGAGATATAATATTAACTTCGACGGGTAAAACTGCAGCTTGGCCATATACTAGCTCATATGGTGTAGCCCTAGTACTCTCCCTCTTTGAAGTCCTATAGGCCCACAACACTCTTGGCAATAGGTTATGCCATTCTCTTGGATTATCAATTATCATTTTAGATAAAGTATTCTTAATAATTTTATTTGTAGATTCTACTTGCCCATTCGCTTGGGCATAATAAGGAGAAGAATTCAAAACTTTAACTCCATATGAGTTAACATAAGTCATTACTTCATGACCATTGAACACAGATGCTTGGTCAACTGTGATTGTTTCAGGAATACCAAATCGACAGAAAATATGCTCCTCAATGAAATCAATCACTTGTTTCTGTGCTACATTCTTCAATGGGATGGCTTCTGTCCATTTTGTAAAATAATCCGTAGCCACCATTACATACTCATGCTGCTGAGAAGAATGAGGAACTATTTCTCCAATCATATCAATTGCCCACCCCCTGAAAGGCCATGGTTTAACAATTGATTGTAAAGGAAAAGCTGGAACCCTTTGAATAGGGCCATATTGTTGACATTTCTGACATCCCTTAGCGTATGAAATGCAATCTTTTCTTATTGTTGGCCAATAATAGCCATATCTTTTGAGTAACCATTTCATCCTCTCTCTAGACTGATGAGAATCACAAGTTCCCTCATGAATTTCACCCATAACCGTCATTGCTTGGGTTTTATCAATACACAACATTAATACTTCATCTGAAGATTTTCTGAACAAATCATTGCCTATGATAACATAATTTATGGCCCTTTGCTTTATATTTCTGTCTGTTTTCTCCTTTGGGTTCTCTAAAAATTTCTTTATTGGAAACCTCCAATCATCAACCAGATTTATTTCCATAACATCAAAATCATTACCATCTCTTTCAATAGAGAAAGGCAAGAACCTCTTTTGGACCTTTATTAATTTTTCACTTTGCCCTTCTGGAATCCTAATCCCAGAGGCAATTTGTGCCATTTGATTAGCATCACTATTCTCCAATCTAAAAATATGTTGTAAATGTATCTCATCAAAATATGTTATCAGAGTTTTAACTTTCTGCAGTTGTAACTCTAATAAAGGATGATTGCACTTATATTCTCCTGTTATCTGTCGAATTACCAATTGTGAATCTCCTGCTACATTTAAATATCTAATATTCAATTCTTTTGCAATCTCTAAACCGATAATCAAAGCTTCATACTCAGCTTGATTATTGGTCAGAATCCTGTTTTCATCTAACTGAAAAGAAAACTGTAAGAACTCTCCTTTTGGGGATGTAAAAACTACACCTGCTCCAACTCCTCTGTCAGTTTTGGAACCATCGAATGACAACTTCCATGGTTTTATTTCAACCATGTGTATCTCAAATTCATCCTTTTCTATTAATATGTTAGGATGATTAGCTACGAAGTCAGCTAAAGCTTGCCCTTTTACTGCCTTTTGAGGCACGTACTGTAAATCATACTCTATTAATGACAACAACCATTTTCCTTGTTTGCCTCTTAATATAGGCCTTGTCAACATATACTTAATGACATCTGTTTGTGCAATTACCTGCACCGTCGATGGTAACATATAACATCTTAGTTTAATAGCAGAAAAATATAACGTTAAGCATAGCTTTTCAATAGGCTTGTATTTTATCTCACACTCATTTAATCTTCTACTAAGATAATAAATGGCTTGTTCATGACCATTTTCATTGTCTTGAGCCAAAAGACAACCAATCGATTGGTGTCCTGCTGATATATACAACTTCAAAGGTTTTCCAAATATTGGTGGCATCAGAACAGGAGGCCTTACCAAGGATTGCTTCAAAAACTCAAAAGCTTTCTGATGTTCTTTTTCCCATGTAAAATCTTTCTGAGATTTTAATTTTAACAATGGGGAAAAAGCAAGAGTTTTTCCAGACAAATTGGAAATAAATCTCCTGAGAAAATTTACCTGTCCTAGAAACTGTTCCTGTTTATTTGTTGGAGGCTGTGCTTCTATTATAGCTTTTGCTTTATCCTTATCAACCTCAATCCCTTTCTTATGAACCAGAAATCCCAAGAAATTTCCAGCAGTAACTCCAAAAGCACATTTCATTGCATTCATCTTCAACTTATATTGTCTCATTCTCATCAGGACTTGTCTTAAAAAGTCTATATGCTCATCAAATGTATGTGATTTTACCACTATATCATCAATATAAACTTCCATAAACCTTCCAATTAGGTCATGAAAAATCGCATTCATTGTTCTTTGATAAGTTGCTCCTGCATTTTTTAATCCAAATGCCATAACTACCCATTCAAATAATCCAATATATCCTGGACATCTAAATGCAGTTTTGTGTGTGTCTTCTTCTGCAATAAATATTTGGTTATATCCAGAATAACCATCCATAAAGGAAAGAAATCGATGGCCTGCGGTTGCATCCACTAAATGGTCTACAACAGGCATGTGATACTCATCTTTTGGTGATGCTGTATTCAAATTCCTAAAATCAATGCATATTCTAACCTTACCATTTTTCTTGATTACAGGAACAATATTTGAAATCCATTCAACATACTTAACAGGCCTAATAAATTTGGCCTTAAATAATCGTTCCATTTCTTTCTTTACTTCTTTTTGAACCTCAGATGTCATCTGTCTTGGAATCTGTTGATATGGAATAAAGTCCTCTTTAATAGGAATTTTATGTTCAACCAGTGATCTATTCAAACCAGGCATATCAGGATAATCCCAAGCAAAACAATCTTTGAATTCAGACAACAAATACTTCAAACGATCCTTCATTTCATCAGGTAAAGCAGCACATACATGAAGAATTCTAGGATCTTCCTCTGTTCCTACATTAAAATCCTCTAATGGATCTTTTACTTCTGCTTTATAATCATCAAGTTTAGCAGGAGCAGCTTTAAGATCTTCCATAGCTAATTCCTTAACAGACAAAGGACTATCATCAACTACACAGTCTGCCCAATTACAAGAAATAGGCTCATCAGCCTCTAATTTTCTAGATACAATGAAAGAAAACAATCTCTTAAAAGTAGCTTTTAAAGTAGCTACCTCTTCATTCACATGGCTTCGATTGTCACTGATCATGGGAAACCTTTGATGTGGAACCACTAGACCTTAGTATCATGTTAGGTCTAACAAAATCTCCAGTTATTTTTTTAAAACCATCTGCAATGTATTTAAGGAATTGGCTTTCAGTAATGCCTATCCCCATCGATTTCACTTCTGAACCTTCCACCTTGATTGGCCATAAGTCTTCATCATATAGACCTGCTTCCACATTGTTGGTATCTGCTTTAAATGGATGTTTGTCTGCCCAGAAAATCTCCATACCGTCGATATCTTCATCTTCTTCTTGTTTCAGAAATATTAACGCCTGATGTAAAGAAGAGGGAACACACCCATTTATATGAATCCAATCTCTGCCTAACAAGGCATTATAATTGAAAGAAGAATCAATAACAACGAAGGTGGTATTCATTTTCCTATTTCCAACTTGTAATTGCAAAGAAATCACACCTTTAGCAGGTGCACATCCTCCTGCAAAGTTTCCAACTGTCACTTCTGTTGGAATCAAGTCTGACTCATTTTTATTCAAAACCTTCATCATTTTCGAAGACAAAATATTTACTATAGCTCCATTGTCAATTAAAACCTTACTAATAGGTTGCCCATTAATGTGGACCATATATAATGGCTTTAAATGCCTGACCAAGGCATTTTCAGGAGTCCTCAGAACAACCACATCTTTCCCTTTCATATCTTTCTCAATTTGAATAGACTTCTTTTCTGAGTCTTCTTTTTGCTCACTTACTTTTACTATAGCATCTGCTTTGTCTTCAACATCCCCTTCTAGGCTTGTAGGCTGATTAGGTTTTGCCTGAAAAGTTTTTGGCAAAACTAAAATCATGTTGCAATGAACTTTAGTAGGGGAAACTGACCCGAATTGAATTGTGTCCAACGCCTGACCAAACGTGGTAGACTTTTGAGAGTCTGCTTCATTCTTGTCATCTTTGAAATCTTCTTTCATCATGTCTGAACTGTTAACTGACAAAAGATCATCATCCTCATCATCTTCTAACAATACTTGTTGAAACTCTGCCATTTTCTTCTTTAAACTCTTCTTGAATTCTGCCTTTTGCTCCTTAATCGACAGAACAGGAGAAACATTTGAACTCTGCCCCCCAAGCCTTTGGGTGATGGCTGGTTTGATTGTTTGCCCCCCAAGTTTTTCTGCCTCCTTTATCTGTTGTTTAGGCACTGTTACAGTTGGTACAGTGGACTCCCTAGTCCATACTCGATTTGGAACTGCTCTAGCTCTCATTTCAGGCCACTGGGTTGAATCCATCATTACCTGTTGATCTCTCCTTTCTCTTTCTGAAATCTTCCTTTGTAACCTTCTTTTCTGAGTATTGGTAATGGGCTCAAATTCCCGTACATTTGGGAATTTGGGATGTCTTACTGTATCCCATCCATGATGCTCCATGTTTGGTGGAATTACCATTCTCCCTTGGTATCCACCTCTGGTAAAAGGCATTCTTCCCCTTGATCTCATACCCCTTGGATAAAAGCCTCTTCCCCTTCCATTCATAAATGAAGGTGGATATATTAGGCCTGTTTCTGGTTTCCCTGGTAATGCTGGAACCACAGGATATCCTTTAAATAGGAATGGTCCATCATCTTCCCCATACCATTTGAGTGATTCAGAAGGTATAAAAATTCCAGGGTCTTCACCTTCAAAAATCAACTTTGGTCCTACATAAATCTGCAAATCACTACTTCCCATGGTATTGAATCTAATGGAACCTTTAGCATAGGTACCGTTATACTCTTTTTCTGCGATAACCTCTTCCCCTTTTTTGATCTCCTCATCACATCTTAGACAAAAATAATTCTCAAACTTCTGCCTCATCTGAACTTCCTCTTCTTCTTCCATAATTTCCTCTTCTTCTTGAATCCTTCTTTCAATGTGAGATGCCATTTTTCCTTTCTTCATTCTGGCAGTCACCATGTTGACCTCTACCAAAGGAAAAGGATCAATATCAATCCCCATCACTTCTTTATTTCCCTTAGCATATTGTAACAGGCCTTTCTGGATCAGATCCTGCACACAATTTCGAAATGTAACACAATTGTTAGTATTGTGTCTGAAAGAATTATGCCACTTGCAATAATCTTTTCCCTTTCTATCCTTTTCAGGCGGGATCATATGCCCTGGTGATAAAGTTAAGAACTTTTGATTAATTAGTTCATCAAACAACTGATCAGCTTTGGATAAATCAAATGAGTATTGCCTAAAATTCGCTTGATTTCTCCTGTTTGGATGAGATGAAGGCATATTCACAGGCTTCTCAGCCTTTGTCAGAGTATCACAAATAATCGGTGCTTTCCCAATTACTTGGGCAACATCAATCTCGACATCACCCTCTATATCTTGGTAATATGTACCAAGTGATTTATTTTTTCTGTATTCTCCTTCCATCAGAATAGCCTCATATCCAATAGCTTTGGAAGTAAAATCAAATAAGTCTCTGAATTCAGTTCCAGTAAAATGTTTCTTGAAATCATAATCTAACCCTTCCTGGGCTATCTTTACTATTTCTGATTCAGGGATATAAAATTGACACTGATTTCTAATCTTTTTGAATATGTTCATATACTGTTCAACAGACTCTGAAGGCTTCTGCTTGATTTTAGCCAAGTCTGCTACTGAAATTTCTGGTGCATGCCTAAAGAATTGAGTATGAAACTGTTCTTCCATTTCTCTCCAAGAATGAACAGAATTTGGAGGCAAGTTAATAAACCAAGAGAAAGCAGTTCTAGTCAGAGAATGAGGAAACAATTTTAATTTCAGAGCCTCATCCAAATCTGCTTCACCTATTTGCAGGCAAAATCTCCCAACATGCTCTATAGTTGATTGATTCTCCTCTCCATTGAAAAGGACTAAATCTGGGATTCTATAATGCCTAGGGAAAGGCACATTATCCACCCAACTTGGATATGGTTTTCTAAACATAGGTTTTTCAATTCTTCGTAATCCAGGACCATACATGTCCTGCATAATATTTGTAAGCTGAGCCCTTAAATAAGGCTCTTGAATTCTTCCAGTTTGATTTGGAGGAACAAAAGCTTCAGGTCTAATATCATAACCATATGAATAATCTTGTCTTTTTACGTTTGGTGGATCATACCCATAGAGATTTGGATCACCATTAGCCATACCTGGCACATTTCTATTTTCATTCCTAAAAAGATTTGTATAGACGTTTTGCCCTCCAAGGGCATTGTTTCCAATATTTCCAGTCTCTGTTCCCATAGGGACAGTAGTTGGTATATTTTGATAAAAGCTCTGATTTTGACCATTACTAACATTATTTGGAACTCTATTCATGCCAGTAAAAACAGTTTCAAAAGTTGGATTTTCAAATACCTGTGTAGAAGGTATTGCAGTACTATGGTTCGCATATCCACTGGTCTGTCCAGGGTTAACATTTACGTTAACTGGGATTTCCACTGCTGGTTGATTTTGAATCCCTGCTGCCTTAAACATAGCCATCAAAGTTTTGGCTATTTCACTTTCTGGATCATTCAAAACTCTTGCACATTTTTGGACCAAATCACGTGACTCACTCTCTAGACTATTTGGTTGGCCTACTTCTGGACTTCTCTGGTCTGGATTCACAATATTGACTCCATTCAAATCACTTCCACCACTGGTGTTGGCAGGGTTATTGTCATTGTTACCATCTGTTGGCAATTGATTCCTAGTCTTCGGTGCCATTACTTACTTCCAAATTAGTAATGAGCCCTCCTTCTAGCGCCAAAATTGTTATCAAAATTCTTGTTTTCTTTCCAATCGACGGAGAATCGACGGGAAAATTGTATCGTAAGCTTGCTGGAATGTGGGTGTGAAAAGTGGAGTTTGGTTCCTTGCCGTATTTCAGGACTTCTTTGGAAACAAACAATGAAGTGGATGGAATATGGAAGAAGATTAACAAAATGGACTTTATTAACCCTCAAAGTAGAAGAACAATCAATCGAGATGATTGAGTGAACGATTACAAGTTAATTCTACTCCTAGAAAAGAAAAGATAAAGGCCTGATTGGCGTTGTTTGTGTGTCCCTGAAACTGCTAATAACTTGTACTTAAATAGGCCTCTTCACATTACATTTAAATTCAAAACTTCCCTCCGAAGTGGCAGTTGACAATTCCTTGAAATCTGATCATGGATCTCCTTCAACTGCCGATCATGCCCACGTTGAGAAAATTATCTCGTTGATTGCAGTTTCCATCCTCTTCAATCGTGGAGTCATGGGATCCGCCTCCATTTGACATTTGTCACCTAATCGACGGTCAAAAGTGTCAAAAGAACATGCCACGTGTAGGCCAATCGATGGTCAAGACTTTTTATAGTTTCACCATCGATTTACCTCCATTCAGAATTATTAAGTTAAGTCCATGCTATCTTCACATTTGCCTATTTTTACCCCTGCCACGTGTCACCTAATCGACGGGTAAAAATATAAATATTATTTGTGGTACAAACAACGACCAATTGATGATGTTACTTTTATCGTCTTTTTTAAGATAATTGATGAGATTCTATTGGATAACGCCTGTGGTATATTTGTTTGGAATTTACTGGAAATATTACTGATAAATCCCATTAATCTGCAACAATCTTCCTTTTGTTTCTCAGCGACAAGGGAAATATTACTGATAAATCTCGTCCTCGTAGTCAAATAGAATGAAATATTCGACTATGTAATCACCATATGCTACCATCCAGAGTATTAAATTTGCAAGAAAGTACTAGAGACATTGACCACTTAACAGGGCTTTTCCTTTTGCGATTCTGTCAACCTTTCTTTCTTTGCTTAATATATACATGCATGAGCCCGCGGAGACCAATTCGGCAGGTGTTTTTATTGGGCTTAGACGGCTATCTCCGTGGACTACAGCCTAGTTTTCCATAAAAAGTCTTTTTTTTTTTTTGTCATTATTCAATATATTTTTTTCACATTTGTTAATTTTTTAGTCAAATTTTTGTGAATTGTCAGTCCTTCTCGACAAGAAGAATTGAAAAACTAAAAAATTATGACTTTTATCCAATTCATTTTGAAAATATCCAAATATTAGCACTTTTAGTGGGGAGCTGGACAGATTGAGTTGAAGTGCTTCCACCCCTTATAGATCATACCCACGTAGCTACAAGCAGATAGAACAGTGACGCATGTGATATCAATTGGCTTTATGCTTGCGTCAGGCATTTCTTGGAAAATTTCCGATGATCTTGTTTCAAACCTATGTGTTGCTAAACCTCTTATTAATAGAAGTCCATGAGACCACATTTAAATGTTCCATTTCGGTAAAAACTTGCAAAGCAGCTTCCATGTTTCCGCATCTCAAATACATAGAAACCTAAGGATTAGCTATGTAGTATGTGCTGATTTGACTAAAACCCTGCTTTTAGTAACGAAGCATGATTTGTTCACCCTTACCAACTGTACCTATACTAGCACTCTAGTAGCTCCACTCATGAGAGTAGCGAATGTGACAGCATCGAGCACGATCCCAGTGTCCTCAATTTGATTATTAGGTAAAACTTGATCCTGGGTCGTCCTACAATAGAGCTCAATGACTTCCTTTACTATGCCTTCCCCTCTGCCCCCAACCTGTGATAATCGAAGTCCAAGAGATAACACTACAAACAGGGATAAGATCGAAAACTTTCCTTGGATTAACCATAGATCCATCTTCTGCACATTTCGCATACATGTCCACCAACTACAGCCAACATAAACATTAATTAAAAGCCATCTGGTACTTGACCACTTGAGTACGCAATTGCTGCCCGAATGATAACCGCCCTAACTCTGCACAAGCAGAAACTAATCTAGTAAAAGAAAACTTAACTGCTATATAACCACTCTCTACCATATCTATAAACTACTCAACAGCTTTCTTTCGGTTACCCATCTGAGAATATCTAGTAATCATCAAAGTCCATCACAGTCCAAGTGACTGAATTTCTTTCACGCATTTTGTTGAACACTTTCTTTGCTGAATCAAAGTCACCACTTCCCTTTGCAAACATCTCTATCAATGCACATCCAACACACACACACACATCGACTCAAAATACCCAGTCATTCCCAGCATTCAAACATGCCGGAATCACGGCAGCAGAGCATGTTAATAAAAGTAGATATAGCTTTCAAAGTTAGTATTCACCCACAAAAAACAAAAAAGATTTCAAAGATAGTAAGAGATCATTGCACTCCAAGAAACCATGTTCGTTGCTAACGCATGTTAGAGATAGTATTGACCGCTACCCAGACATTTTAGAAGGCCATTGGTGCAATTAGAAGACAAATAAAAAACGTAAACTTAGCTTTAAAACTCAAACAGCAGGCCAGTATTCCTACTGGTTTAGAATTTGACTGGGTAAAAACAAATGAAGCAGAAAACACTCTATGGTCTTATGACCTCACAAAATATGATTTTATCAGGTTCCCAAAGTTTCTCAGGTTTCTAGTCAAAACAAACAGTGAAAACATACGATTATTTAGTCTCAGAGACAAATCTCGTCCCCAACACAAACAAATGATACAATTCTCGAAGAGCTTAAGATATTCGAAGTCAGTGTTCCCCCTGTCTGCTAAGCTGAGCAGTCGCCTATGATTCTAATCTATGAAGAAAAAGCACCTTACATGAAGTTGATAGTCTTTATCTTCCAAAATCATAAAATCCAAATCGCATGGAATCAGCACTAACCCTACATCTAAGATGTCTGGTCTTGAAAATCTAGCGTCCACTTATATCATGAGTGAGAGAATCCATACAAGCACCCGACACATAGGAAAAGCTTTTGTTCATTCCACTATTATCAGCTTGCATAATTTGTGAATACTGAAAAGGTTTTGGAGGCATGTGAAGCAACTCTATATTTTCTTCAAGCATCTTAACGACTTTGTTTATGGAAGGACGGTCACTAGCCCTCATCTGTATACACCATAAAGCCACGAACAACATCTTCTTTACCATCTCATTCTCCTCCTCAGTGGTCTCTCCAATTTGTATGCTCTTTCCTTCCGCAAATTGGTCATAAACCCATGAAGGGAAGAAATTTTGGCTCGAATTAGCTGATGAATTCCAATTTCTTCTCCTGCCTGCCATTTCCATCAACAACATTCCGAAACTATAAATGTCAGCTTTATAGGAAATGCCTCCGATATTTTTGTAGAACAACTCCGGAGCCATGTAGCCCAAGGTTCCTCTTACTGCAGTCACGGTCACAATGCTATCATCTGTTGCATACAACTTTGCAAGCTTGAAATCGGAAATTTTGGGAGTGAAATTCTCATCAAGAAGAATATTATGGGGCTTTATATCAAAATGCAGGATCTGCATGTCACAACCGTGGTGTAAATATCTAATGCCATAAGCCACCCCAAGAGAAATCTCATACATTTGCTTACAACTCAATGACAAATTTTCTTCTGGAGAAAAGATGTACTTCTCAAGAGACCCATTAGGCATGAAGTCATACACAAGAGCACGGTTAGATCTCGGCGCAATATCCAATTAGCTCCACAACATGGACATGATGAATCCTTCTGATGGTAGCAACTTTGTTGATGAACTCTTGTCCATTAGCTTTCGGCTTGCTCAACATTTTAATTGCTACAAGAGGGCCACTTCGGAGCTTTCCTTTATATACAGAACCATAGCCTCCTTCCCCCAGCTTGTCTCTAAAACCATTGGTCATCTTCTTGATGTTTGAGTAGGAGTACCTAATAGGCACAAGGTCATTCTGACTTTGTAGGAAACCATCTATGTTATCATACATCGATAAATGTCTTCTGCTGAACTTATAGATTAAAAATCCATACACACATGGTGCACACAGAAACCTTGCTCCAAGGACCGCTCCTGTGTAACGCAGTAAATGCATAAGATCAATAAACAATATCTGCTATCCTGGTATTGTTCTATATTTGTGAAATTTGACACACAGATATAAACATGTGGTATATTCTTGTTAAAAGTTCCGAAACCTGATTTGGGATATAATATTCTTATGTTTCATTTGGTTATTGAGTTATTAGTTTTCATAATTTGGGAGGTTATGCCTATTGGTGTACCGTCATGATTAGTCGTTAGATACTTATATTAGCCATTATAATTACCGTTGCATGTTTTACATTTATTTAATATCATTATCTGTCATAATTATATTTGTGGAGGGGTTACCTATAAAAGGGTGCTTATTTATGACCTTCTATGGCTTGGTTGAAGTGTAAGAGATTATACTAGAAGTACAAGTGTAATGAGTTCATATGGTAGTAGCCTATAGTATTCTTTGCACATATTTTCTACCTGATCTATGCACAACTCCAATCAGGACGGTTGTTTACCCCTTGAGGACGTGAACTCAAGAGGAGGATGGCTACAAGTTTTGAGTTGGATCTTGAAGTCAGTGGTGTCTGCTAAGACCTTGACGTAAGGAGGCAACAATGACTTTAGGACAAGGACACTATGCCTCGCAATCTTGCAATCTTTCTTATTTCCTCTAACTCCATATTTAGGATAGTTATGTATGGTTACTCTCATGTTATCTTAGTTCAATTGCTTGTGTATTTTTGGGGCTATGGTTTTGTCATGCAGAATTCTCTAGAGAATGAATGAAACAAAAATCCATCGGTGCTTCCCCCGTAATACCTCTGTTTCCTGCCTGCACTTCGCGGCTTAACTTGCTTCTTGATAATTTCCAAGTTAGTCAAGGGTTTAGGCTAATCTAATGCCAACAATATAGTCACATTTTGTTTGGCTTGTCACATTTTGTTTTGTTTTCACTATATTACAATATGTCGTTTTACGGTGGCTCACCATAGATAGGATCATAGCAAAAATAAAGTCTTACCTATGACGATGGCCACAATATATCCATACATTGCGAAATCATTTGTGAAAAAAAAATTTATCAATAACTTTTCTTTAACAGCAAATTAAAAAGATTTTATCAATCAATCCTACTGAATTCAAAGATTAAAAAGAGCGAGAGCACGACATATATGCCACTCGGGTCGCAAGAAGCTACAAGAAAGACGAGATCAACCAACATAGTCAGAAAGAAAGAAAACCAAAACCAAAAGCCCCTTTAAAGAATCTACTGCCCCCCAAAAGAAACCCTTCTGCAGCAAGCTCTCAAACCAAACAAGGCTCCAAAATAGCATTACTATAGCTATCCTCCTATCAGCATAAGCCCAGAGTTGTAGCATCACAGAAAACAGATCATCCAAAGTTTTTGATCAGTAAAGTCAGCACAACCTACGCTGCTATGCAGCATCAACCCTAATCGCTAAAATTATCAAAAACTTAGCCATGTGACGGAGGAGTTATACAGGAAAAAGAGGTGATTAAAAGTGCATCTAAACTTGAAGAAACGATAAATAAGTCAATTGTTTTATCAGGTAAGTGCACACATTGTGAGAGGTAATCAGGGTCGGCTCATAAGTTTTGGAGGTCGGAAGCGAACCTCTTGAATGAGGCTACCCTATATTTTTCATACAAAAGTGATCTACAAAGAGTCATAAAAAAAAACCAATACAAAAGATTTACCATTACAAAATAGAAGCATATAATTATCCCAAAAAAAATGTAACTATTACAATACCTCAAAATCCATCATTTGAAAATTATTCTTCTCGCACTTTTTGCTGCAAACGCACTCTAATTAAGTTTCCATAGTCAAGCTGCTTCACCAACTCCTTTTCGATAGACAACATAGTCAATCCATTTAATCTTTCTTGAGACATGGTTGACCGAAGATAATTTTTGATCAATTTCAATTATAATAAAAGGTCTTGAACTCTTTGTTTGATTCTTGGAACGAAAAAACTTATTAATGTCGCCTTCTTGTGATTTAATTAGTTTTTCTATTCTTTGCTTCTTCTTTCTTTTCTCAGACCCAGAAGGATACTTTCTACGAGGCATATCAAAATAGTAGTCGGAACAATCTGCAAACCATTAGGTCATAAAATAATAAATAATTTATTATCAATGCTCACAACTCTAAAAGACATCACTAATTAGATTTAAAAAAAAAAACCCTAATCAAGTCTTCAAGCCTCCAATCAAACTCCCATGAATTAAAATCAAACAATTCAAACCCCACATAATCTTATTATATTCATCACCATAAATCCAAAAAATTTTACCAATTAGGTCAACTGGTTAAGATAATAAAAAAACTTACTTGGTAGAGGTGGAGAGTTGGAGATAGTAAAAAAGAGACCTCAAGGAATTCTGTGTGCAAGTATTTTCCGTCCACAGTCGTTGGTTGTTGGTTGTTGTCTTCCCTCCCCTTTGACTCCTCAAGCATGAAGCGTTCTAGTTCCTACCTTACTTACTCCTTATGATCGGCTATATCTTCTTTTTCTTTTTTGATCTTTTTTGATTGGCTATATCTTCCTTGCTAGTTCCTGCCGACCCTTAAGTTATTATTATTATTTTTAATGCATTAGTGTTTCTAATGAATAATTCCACAATTTGGGCTTATTTTGGGGCTCCTAAATTTCAATATTGGGCCTATTTTGTGACACCTAAATTTCAATTTGGCCTATTTTGTGTAAAGAAGTCTAGTTCAATTTTTTGTGGACCATATATATATATATATATATATATATATATATATATATATATATATAGGAATCCTAAAAATTTGGGAGCCCTCGTTTTTAATTTTTTTCGGGGGCCCGAAGCGCTCGCTTCTCTCGCCTTGGCTATAAGCCGGCTCTGGAGGTAATGAGAAATGTGTGCAACGGGATACCAAACCATGAAACCACTTTGAATGTCTTATGTTGGATCCATTAACGGTATGACAATGAGAGCAACCTAAGAAGTTTTCTTCAACATATAAATATTTCTTTTCAGCAACAGACGAACAACAATCCGGACAGGAAGTACGCAAAAATCAGAGACTGGAACTTGCAAGATACCATGATCTCAATACCCCTCACAAAATGTTTTCTCCTTAACTATTCGATCTACAACTTTTGCGTTTCGCAAAAATTTCAACTAATGCAAAGAGAATTGATCTCTTGCGGTTTCAAAAAGACAAAAAAAAATCACAACAAACGGAGAACGAGTACTTACAAAGAATTCCTGCCCACAAGCTGCCTGCATTTTTTGGATGGGAAAGATGATGTTAGTGAAAGAAAATCTTTACTCTACCAATAGTTACTAAAATAAGGTGAAAAGAAGGAGATCATTTAGAGTAAGAGCCCCTAAATTTAAAATTTTGGGCATCTGCTCTATTTTGGTACTCTTTATAATAGTCTAGCAAAAGGGGTCCAATCTTCAACCAAACACAACAACTCACGTAACCTCTCACATACATGTGGAGTCTACACATAGTAGTGTGTATGGAGCTCACATGTACGTAAGAGATTGTGTTTGGTGTTGTGTTTGGATTATTGTGCGAGCATCAATTTTTTTGAATTTTTGTTTTAGGCCCCTGAAAAGGCCGGACCGGTTGGCTATGACCTTTTCAACGAGCTAAAGAGAACTGGTTGTAAGAAGTAAGGGATCAGAGGATCTCACTCACTTAGAAAAGAAGGCTGGAACAAGCAAGAATCGCCACAAACGGCAGTGACATTCACAGAATCCCCGAAGCAGGAAGCCCTTTTCCTGCATTTTGTGCAGGACATTCGAAGAATATTCCACGCAGCCTCAAACCCATACCACAACTCCCTATTCAAATCCAGCAACGACAAATTCGAACCCCTTTCTCTGATCAACTGCGACGAAGAAAGTTAAAAAACCTCCAAAAGGCACAAATCGGGAACATCCCAAACACTAACATCTCCCACCACAACATACGAATAATACCCATTTCCCGAATCGTCTCCGGTGTTAGTGCAACCAGTCCTGTTTATGTAAATAGGAGAGTGGACTGGGTTTTCACAACTTAGGAACACGACCTGGCTCTCTATCAGCAGCAAGTAGGGAAAAACATGCGCAGAGAAGTAAGGCAGAAAGGTTAAGGAGGAGAGTGGGAAAGAGGAGCAAGTATCGTTGGCTTGGATTCCTACGTCGACGAGACGAATTGAGTGGTCGCTGTAATTGATTGATTGGACGTAGTATTTTCCGGAGGGTAGGTTAAGGACTGTGCGATTGTTTTCGTCACAGAGAAGAGTGTATTCGTTGTCGTTGCAGGTGTTGGATGGGTCGCCTTTTAATTGGAAAGGGAAGCTGATGTTGTGGATGTCTCCACAGGAATTGATAAATTCCTGGTTTTCATTTCCGTGCAGGTTACTGGAAACAGGACAAGAAGAAGAAGAAGAAGAAGAAGAAGAAGGAGGAGAAGAAGGCGTTTTCTTCCCGCCCCGGCGAAGTTTTTGACAAACATAGAAAGACGGAGGGAGATTGCGAGGAGAGATTTGAAAAGAAAAATTGAAGAAAAATACTGGACTGGAGGAAAATCTTCTTTACGGCTGTTGCGTAAAAGAGAAGTTACGGAGTTCAATCGTAATCGTCTAAAGTGTTTTAGGACAATTTGGATTGAAAATAAATTATGACCGGTAATAATCGATGGTGATTAACTTTTTCCCAAAAAAATTTCATCAAAATCTGGACCGTTCAAAATCGAAATGGACGCTTGAGATTAAATAGCTCTGTGAAAATGGACGCGTGAGATTAAACAACTCCATGAAAAAATACTCTTGTGCTACTTTTGCTTTCTATAGACATCTGCGGTGCGCCGGTCAGACGTCCGGTTATTAAGTAAAAGATTTTGTTTCTGCGGACTATCCAAATTACTCCATTGTCTCATTTTTTATGCCTTGTTTGGATGGTATTTTAAAAAATTTTGAATTTAATTTTTGGGTAATGAGTGAAGAAATAAATTAGGATAATAATTAGAGATAGAGGTAATGAGTGGAGAGAAATAGAAAGAGAAATGAGAATAATGATTGAAAAGTGGAAAGATAAATGAAAGTAATGATTAGAAGCATAAGCAATGAGGACTTTTTGAGTTGGATTGGAATTTTTATTTCAAAATATCATCCAAACAATGCATTTGTTTTTTAGTCCCTTGTTTCATTCTACGATAGATAGTAAATTGATGGGAAAATTTCAAAATGACACCTGAATTTTGTACCAAATATCATAGAAACACCTGAACTTAAGTTTTTTTCAATTAAACACCTGTACTAACAAAATTTTCAAATTTAGACACCTGAACTTAAATTTATTTCAATTAAACACCTGTATTAACAAAATCCCTAAATTTAGACCCCCGCCGTTATACTCTATCCCAAAAATTGCTGATATGGCATCTCCAACCCGTTTAAGTTGCTCCATTGCACATGTTTTCAACAAGGGACGATGCACCCAAGCGAAACCTATCATTAGAAGTATGTTGAGCAGAAAGAAGAACTGGGTTTGGGCAAAAAGACATGTGCAATGAGGCAACTTAAACGGGTTGGAGATGCCATGTCAGCAATTTTTGGGACGGAGTATAGCGGTGGGGGTCTAAATTTGGGGATTTTGTTAGTACAGGTGTTTAATTGAAATAAACTTAAGTTCAGGTGTCTAAATTTGAAAATTTTGTTAGTATAGGTGTTTAATTGAAATAAATTTAAGTTTAGGTATCTCTACGACATTTGGTGTAAAATTCAGGTGCCATTTTGAAATTTTTCCTAAATTGATTATATATTTCGATTGGTAACACTTTTTATATATAATATGGATTTTGTTTGATAACTCTCGATTAGTATTATAGATATAATCACTTAAACAAAACTTACGATTGAACCTGATTGTCGATCTGCTTGTATGTAAATGTAGTTGAAAAACGTCACAGCCAGATATTCCGTGACAAATAGATATATAGGAGTGTGTGTATATATATATAAAGAAAAAAACAAATCAAGTCAATCATAAATTAAAGAAAAATTAATAGAATTATAATTAAGCAAATTACTTACACACATACATAGAATATATATATATATACACACACAATTATTTTCAAATGAGGAGGTCCTTATTTTAGTTAAAATAAGGACCTCCTAATTTCTCCCATTTTCCGATCGAATTTCGATGATCCGAGCCGGTCAATGTGTTTAGAACGTGATTTTAAGGATACTTGTGAAAAATCGGCAAAAAAATGACAGGGAAGGGCTTAATTTGAGCAGTTTTTATTTGAACCATTTGATAAAAACATAACAAAAACTGCTTGGATGAAACCCTTCCCGATTTTTTATTTTGCTGATTTCTCGTGGGTACCCTTAAAATCACGTTCTGAACACATTGAGTGGCTCGGATCATCAAAATTTGATTGGAAAAGGGAGGTCTTTATTTTATTGAAATGAGGTGGTCCTTAGGAGAATGAGACTAATATATATATATATATTCCCTCGGGACATACATAAGATTACATTTGTGGTTTTCAAAAGTATGACGACCAATATCTTCTTGGATAAAAAAAAAATTGATATCAGTCCTTTTATGTGCCCGGTCATATGACAAGAGTATCAATTAAAGTTTAATTATGAAACTATGGGCGTTAACCTGGCCTTGAGGGAACGGTGAATATGATCGTCGCCTTGGGTCCTCAGATTTTTATATACTCCAGCAAAAACAAGGTGGGGGCACAATTTAGACCAATTAAAATCAACATTGCCCGGGTCTGAAATTCTATGCGACATAATTCAGCAAAACCGAAATTGAGGTGAAAGAAAACCAAACAAACATGTCCATCTTCTTCTTCTTCGTTCTCTTCTTTCTCCTGCACCTATCCACAGCTCAAGACGATTGCAGTACTCCAACAACATGCTCCAAGCACGGTCCAACGATCCACTTTCCTTTCGGCCTCAAGGACAGCCAACCACCTCACTGCGGCTATCCCGGGTTTGACCTCTCTTGCTCTCCAACCACCTCCGCCACTCTCCTCAACCTCCCCAATTCCGTCCAAGTTCTAGTCACCCGTATCGACTACGAATCCCAATCGATTCGCATCAAAGACCCAAATAAATGCCTCCCGCAACAGCTTCAAAAGCTCAGTCTGTCCACCACCCCCTTTGAAAACTTGAAAGTAATTAGAAGAGAATCCTCTTTCTTTTCATTAATCTTTACAGAGAAATATTACACATATATATAGAAAAAGACTAGCAAATCTGAATCCTAAGTCTAAGGAGTCTATACAAGGTAATAAGCAATCTAGATCCTACATCAGTGGAAATACAAATAAAAAAGATGCTGGAGATCAGTAGAGATAATGGAGCTTCTCTTTTTATGGTAATTCTTTGGTCTTCAATCAATCTTCAATTGCATGAATCAAGGTAAATCAAATCGTAACACTCCCCCTCAAGTTGGAGCATGTATGTCAAAAATGTTCAACTTGCGCATTAAATTCTTGAAGATATTTCCTCCCAAAGCCTTCGTGAAGACATCAGCTAGCTGAAGAGACGATGGGACAAACTTGGTGATAATCTGACCCGCCTGAATTTTTTCTCTCACAACATGGCAGTCAAGCTCAATATGTTTGGTGCGTTCATGATACACAGGATTTGCACCTATATGAAGCGCTGCTTGATTGTCGCAGAACAATTTTACAGGTCCCAAGGAAACTTGTAAATCGTTAAATAAATACCTAAGCCAAGTAAGTTCACAAGTTGCAGCAGCCATAGATCTGTACTCAGCTTCTGATGATGATCTAGAAACAGTTTTTTGTTTCTTTGTCTTCCAATTAATTAAAGAATCTCCAAGAAACACACAATAACCCGAAGTAGATCTCCTTGTCATAGGGCAATTAGCCCAATTAGCATCACAATATGCTTTCAGTGTCAGAGAGCTATTGGAAGAGAATAACAACCCAAGTCCTGGACTGTTTTTTAAATACCTCACAATGCGGAGAGCAGCATCCCAATGAGGCTTTCTTGGAGCATGCATGAACTGACTTAGAATGTTCACGGAATAGGTGATGTCTGGTCTAGTAATTGTAAGGTAAATTAACCTACCTATCAATCTTCTGTAACGAGAAGGATTAAGCAAGAGATCACCTTGATTATTTGTAAGCTTCAAACTCTGTTCCATAGGAAAATTGACTGGTTAAACTCCGAGAAATCCAACATCATCCAGAATTTCCAAAGTATACTTACGTTGTGATATGACAATTCCAGCTTTGGATCTTGCCACTTCCAAGCCAAGAAAATACTTTAGATAGCCAAGATCTTTAATATGAAATTGTTGATGAAGGAAGAGTTTGAGATCTTGAATAGCCTTTTCATCATTCCCTGTGATGATCATATCATCCACATAAATGAGAACCGCTGTTAGAGATGAATCTTTTACTTGCACAAACAGCGAGTGATCAGAATGAGATTGAGAGAAACCAGCCTTTTTAATGGCCTCCGAGAATTTCGAAAACCAATTTCGGGGTGCTTGTTTAAGTCCATAGAGGGACTTGTGTAGTCGACATACGAGCTTCTCCCCCTGTCGACAAAGACCTGGTGGTGGAGTCATATACACTTCTTCATCCAAGTTACCATGGAGGAAGGCGTTATGGACATCCATTTGAAATAACGGCCAATTTTGAATGGCAGCTAAAGCAAGGAGACACCGCACAGTCGTTAATTTGGCAACTGGAGAAAAAGTTTCATGATAATCCACACCCTCTTTTTGATTGAAGCCCTTGGCTACCAAACGGGCTTTGTAACGCTCCACGGTGCCATTAGAATTATATTTTATGCGAAAGACCCATTTGCTGCCAATGGGTCGCTGACCCAAGGGAAGGGGAACCAATGACCATGTCTTTTGATTTGCAAGAGCAGTGAGCTCACAGTTCATGGCCTCACACCACTTAGGATCCTGTATGGCCTGAGTATATGTAGTAGGCTCAGGAGTGCTGGAAATGGTGTTAACAAAAAATTTATGGGAAGGAGATAACGAATTGTAGGAAATAAAATTTGATAAAGGGTATCGAGTACCTTTCTGTGAAGAGGGTGACGTGCCTGGAGTTGATGTGCCAGAAGCTGCACTAGCTTGACCACAATGAAAGTCACGTAGGAGCACGGACGGTCGGCGAAGCCGATCGCTGTGACGAAGAATAGGGGCGAGGGGCATTGGATTGGGAAGAGGTGAGGAAGATATGGGTGACGATGGTGAGGGAGAAGGAGAAGAGAGAATATCAGGAGATGAGGATGAGTTGTCATGGGAAAATTGTGAAGGAGATATGGGAGATGTGGCAGGAGAATGGAGAGTAAGAGATGGGTTTGTTGAAGAATTGATAGGGTCTGGTGTAGATGGCAGTAGCGTGGGGTTAGAGTCAAGAGTTGGTAGTGGAAGTTGAGGCAAAGGAAGGGAATCTGGTTGTGTTTCCAGGTTTTGAATGGAAAAAGGGAAAATTTGCTCATGAAAGATAACATCACGACTCGAAAAAAATTGCCGAGTGACAATATCATAAACGCGATAGGCCTTTTGTCCTGTTGATAGCCTACAAAAATGCATCGGCGAGCACGAGGGGAGAATTTGGTTAATGGCTGAAGATTGGTGGCATAACAGAGACACCCAAATACTCGTAAATGTGTGTAAGTGGGTGGTTTGTTATGCAGTAGTTCAAATGGGGATTTGTGATGTAACACTGGGGTAGGGAGGCGATTGATAAGGTAAGTGGCAGTAAGTACACTTTCGCCCCAAAATTTTAATGGAAGATTAGCTTGAAATCTTAAAGCTCAACCAACATTGAGAAGGTGACGATGTTTGCGTTCCACTACGCCATTTTGTTGTGGTGTAGAGGTACAAGAGCTTTGAAACAAGATACCAAGTGTAGAAAAAAACAATTTCAGTGAGGTGAACTCCAGGCCATTATCACTTCGAACACATTTAATTTGGCAATTGAATTGAGTGTTAACAAATGTAATGAAGGATTTTAGCAAACCTTGAGTTTAAGATTTAAACTTCATTAAAAAAATCCATGTGAATCGAGTGTAATCATCAACAATGGTCAAAAAATAATGTGCTCCTGTGTGAGTTGGAACGCGATGTGGTCCCCAAATATCACAATGAATAAGGTCAAAAGAGTGCATACTTTGAATTGAACTTAAAGGAAATGACAATCTAGTTTGTTTCGCCAAAGGGCAGATTTCACACAAATGCCGAGAAGCAAACATAAAAGAAGGGATTTGGTTTGATAAAAAATGGGATGGGCCTTTGGAAGGGTGCCCCAGCCGTTGATGCCAAGTGATATCAGACGGAGAGGAGACATGGTGGGATGCTCATGATGGTGACAACGCCTCTAAGTGTGGTACAAGATAGTACAGTCCCTTATGTTGCTTCCCCAGGCCAATCATCCTCTTCGTAGCAAGGTCCTGCAGGATACAAAAAGTAGGGAAGAATTGAATTGAACAGTTTAGATCAGAAGTGAGTTGACTAACAGAGAGGAGATTCATATGAAAAGAAGGGAAACAAAGAACATCTTTAACATGCAAGTCATGCAAGAGATGGGTAGACCCAACACTTGTGGTTTTAGCATGAGAGCCATTTGGTAAAGATACTTGAGAAGATATGGGAACAAAAGATGCACTGGTTATTGAAGAGGCTATGTGATTGGTAGCACCTCTATCAATGATCCAGTTAATACATTTGGGATTTTGCAAGGTGGATGATGAACAAAAAGGTGTTGAAATACCTGCATAATTTGCACAATGAGGATTTTTACCATTATGGAAAAAGGCCTTTATTTGTGAGAGCTCTTCCGGGGTGAACTGGATTGATGGATCAGATGTATGTGTTGTCTTGGTTGAGACATGACTGGGCTCAGTGCCCATTTGATTGGCAGCAATCTTTCGGTTTCGATTTGGAGGTTGAACATCCTTGCCATGAAGCTTGTGACCAATAGGAAAGCCGATCAAATAATAGCACCGTTCCACTGTATGAGTGGTGCCGTCACAATAAGAGCATAGGAGTGGTTTCTTAGACCCTTGGGATTTTGAAGAGGATGTCCATGGACGAGAATCGGCATGGCGTTGGGAATCGGCATGGCGTTGGGAATCGGCATGGCGTTGGGTATCAGCTCCTTGTTGCTTGAAGTGCGGGTGTGTTTTGACATGCATAGCATGAGTTTGGTCTATGCTCTTGTGTTCAACTAGTCCACGTTGCTTTTCTTCTTCATAGAGAAGTGAATAGGCATGCTTGACTGTTGGTAAAGGCTGCATCATCATAATGTTTCCTCTCACAGTGGAATAAGACTCATTCAATCCAAAAAGGAATTGTCTTAGCCTTACTTTTTCTTCTCTTTCATTTAGATGTTTCATTCCTCCACAAGTGCAAGGAATGGGTGGGCTACATATCTTCAACTCATCCCAAAAAGTTTTGATCTTAGTATAATAAGTGAAAATAGAATCTTGATTTTGTCTCAACTCAATGATGGAACGTTGAACTTGATAGTGATGAGAAAAATCACCTTGTGAGAAGCGTTCTTATAGGTCTACCCAAATTTCTGAGGGAGTTTCGACATAGAGAACACTATTGGCAAGGTCTGGACTCAATGAATTGAATATCCAAGAGAGGACCATATCATTGCAGCGTTGCCACGTTGGATGTGCAGCATCAGTCTCAGTTGGGGTAGGTATGGTTCCTTTGATGAACCCCAATTTGTTTTTAGCACTGAGACTCACCAACATTGATCGTCTCCACATAGCATAATTGGTTCCGTCGAGAACCTTTGGAACAAGAATCAGTCCTGGATGATATGAGGAATGAATACAAAGAGGATCAGATGGATCTATGGTGAAGGAAGTCATGGTTTGATCAATACGCTTTTTAGGGTCGGATAATTCGGAAGTCATGACTTGATCGATAGGATTTTGTATTTCCTTGATCAATAACTTCTATGAAAAACAAAAGGTTGCGGAAGCTTTACAGAGGCGCTAGAATCAATGCTCTGATACCATGAAAACTTGAAAGTAATTAGAAGAGAATCCTCTTTCTTTTCATTAATCTTTACAGAGAAATATTACACATATATATAGAAAAACACTAGCAAATCTGAATCCTAAGTCTAAGGAGTCTATACAAGGTAATAAGCAATCTAGATCCTACATCAGTGGAAATACAAATAAAAAAGATGCTGGAGATCAGTAGAGATAATGGAGCTTCTCTTTTTATGGTAATTCTTTGGTCTTCAATCAATCTTCAATTGCATGAATCAAGGTAAATCAAATCGTAACACCCTTTCAATTTGCAGATTCCGAGTACAACTTTAGTTTATTCAGTTGCCCTTCAACGAGACCAGTTGAGTCTTTTGAAGGACCGTGGTGGTCTACTCGGGCCGCTTGCCTCAGTGGCGATGGCCATGTAGTTGTGGGGCGCTGATTTTACCGTGCCTTTCCTTCTCGAGCCCTTCTTCTATAATCCGTGGGAATGTTGAAATCTTTGTGTACCTGCAGAACCGGAGGGGAGTGTTCCTCCGGGAAGAAGCTTCGACGAACTAGTCAATAAATGGAGAAAGGAGAAGTTCAGCAAGATGATTATAGAAAGATAGAGCCAGAGAGAGAGAGAGAGAGAGAGAGAGAGAGAGAGAGAGAGAGAGAGGTGTTTTTCCTTTCTTTTTTCTTAGACCCCTTCCCATGAGGGGATGGTCTTGTATTTATAGTCAAAGATGTTGAGTGTTGCACAGGCTGGCTTTGCAACCCATGTGGTATGCTACATTCGGATGACGTCATATGTCAGCATATTTACTAGACATCACTTCTCTGTAGGTTGCGGAGCCGCGTTTGTCAGTGTCAGAGAAGTCACATCATACAGAGATGTCATCTCAATTGTCAGAGATGACAACCCAAATATCAGTGGAAGCTTTTAGAAGATTCTACTGAAGCGATATCCGAACAAACTTACTTCCGAGTGAATCAAACCAATTCGATCGAACTCATTATCTACCGAACAACAGGAACTCTATCCGAACATAGTGACCACCGAACGTTTGAACAAATTACCGAAGAAGACCAAATCTTCATATCCTCGGATAATCCCACGTTCGGCGAAGTTTACAAGGACCTCCTTATCCTTCGGGAAATGGTCACATCCAACATACCAACTCACGTGCAAATCCACAGATGAACTGAGACAATTATGTGGTGAGCTAAACCGAGTGCGACTCATTCGGACTCGTCTACCCCTCGGATATTTCGGCCCACTACAGAAGTTTACGTCGAGTCTAGTGGCATGAGTATCTATTTTCCACCCCGGCTGATATCTTGCAGAAAGATGTATAATGTTTGGTCGGTTCCCTATGAGGTTTTTGATCAAACAGCTGATCTGCAGTTGACATGGCCCCAACGCGTTTGTGGGAAATGTGAGGCTGAAGGAATGTTTTGTGGGTTTATGAGTAACAGCACCAGTGATGAATTTGAATGCTTCAATCCACCTAGAAAAGGTACCCTCTTTCTCTAGTTTCCCTTTTCTTTTCTTTTCTTTTCTTTTCTTTTTTTTTTTTGCAATTTTATTTAGACGTTGCATTTATATCTTCAATCAAGAAAGTTAAAAGAAATTTTGAATACCCACAGTAGAACTTGAAAACTTTACCAGAAGAAAGTAATTTCAGTTCTCTGAAGTTACCAAACGCTACACATGAGGCATATATATATATATATATATATGTGAGACGAGAAAGGCATATATACTTGAAGGACCCCGTTTGTTTAAATGGATATGGGCATCGTACTGGACTTTATATCCGATGACCAAATATCCAGTGTTTGGATAAAATATTTGCTACGCGAATTATACATGCCTCACATATATAATATCACGACATTGGGTTGTATATAACCATGGGCAATGTGATACTTATTAGTTCGGTGGGATTATACATACTTCAGTATCTGTCTTGTCAAACAAATGGACCCAGATAGTAGTTAGGCTGAAGATTTGAACACCATTTTTAGCACATAGAAAAAAAATATGACGAGTCTTTTCTATCTTTCACAGGTGAAGTGAAAAGGCGGCTAGTTATTGCAAGTGTGACTTTAAGCTCATTTTGGCTTCTTGCAATCCTCATTGCAATGTATTGGTTCCATAGACAAAAGAAAATAAAGAGAGAGGATCATCTAAAGATTGAGAGGTTCTTGGAGGATTATAAAGCTTTGAAGCCGGCAAGATACTCTTATGCTGATATCAAGAAAATTACAAATCAATTTAAGGACAAAGTAGGCCAAGGAGGATATGGAACAGTTTATAGGGGACAACTTTCCAATGATGTTCACGTCGCGGTTAAGATACTCAATAATACTAAGGGAAACGCCAAAGAGTTCATTAACGAAGTGGGAATAATTGGTACAATCCACCATGTCAACGTGGTTCGCTTAGTTGGATATTGTGCTGATGGATTTAGAAGAGCTCTTATATACGAGTTCTTACCAAATGATTCCCTGGAAAAGTTTGCAATATCTGATCGTGACAAGCATTTACTTGGTTGGAAAAAGCTTCTAGAAATTGCTATGGGTATAGCTAAAGGTATTGAGTATCTTCACCAAGGGTGTGATCAACAAATCCTTCATTTCGACATTAAACCACATATCATTTTTTTGGACGAGAACTTGAATCCAAAGATAACGGATTTTGGTCTAGCAAAGTTGTGTTCAAAGGAACAAAGTGTTGTATCCATGACTACTGCTCGCGGTACCATTGACTATATTGCACTGGAAGTGTTCTCAAGGAACTTCGGGAGTGTATCATACAAATAAGATATTTATAGTTTTGGAATGTTGTTACTTGAAATGGTAGGAGGGAAGAAGAATTTTGATGTTATGGTCAATAGCACCAACCAAATTTACTTTCCTGAATGGATTTACAATCGTTTGGATAGTGGAGAAGAGCTAAGAATCCGTATTCAAGATGAAGGAGATGCCAAGATTGCAAAGAAGTTATCAATTGTGGGACTTTGGTGCATTCAATGGTATCCAGTTGATAGGCCTTCAATGCATGTTGTGATTCAAATGCTGGAAGGAGAAGGAGACACTCTAATCAAGCCTCCCAATCCATTTGTCTCCGCAAATCCACCATGGGTCACAAGACAAGCTAGCAGAAGGCCTCATAACAACGAGTTGGAAACTCTTGTTGAGTGTGAGTGAGAAAGATATATAGTCTCTATCTGTTGTATCGTTGAGCCTAAGTAGAAATCTCCCTATCATCAATTGACATGTGACAAAATTTTGACCTACCAATGTAGCCTTGGCATACAACATTTATTGCGCTTCGAGCTGGGTTATTTGCCTCAATGTATTCTGCATTAGAAGATATGATGAATTCGTAATGTTTTTACTTATTATTATCATCATGTTTTGGATAATTTGATGAGATTCTAACTCTAGCTTGTTCTCCGTGATAGCGAAGAAAAACTTTCTACCAGAACAAAACAAATTGATAACTGCTTGGGATGAGACTTATGCACCATATTTCTTGCTAGCTCTATCCAGTTGCTGCAGCTTCCTCTCCCAGTTTCCTCTTCTTCATGGATTTTCTAATTTCAGCCACACCGTTAACCCACGGAACTACGGAAGCACACAAGTTTGATAGGTACATGTACCCTGCTGAATCATTGGGTAATCAGAGACAGCACTTGGGAGAGGCCGAAGAAGCAGCTTCTTCGGCCCCCAATCCAAAGCCCAAAAAAGAGACCCCCAATTTTGATATTCCATGTAGTAGGCATAGTTATTTAGCTGAGCGGAACAAGCGAATGGCCTAATTTTTGTTTGCCCGTGTTTGGAACCAAAAAAGAGAACACAAAGAGGCATAATAACCATTTCAACAGTATGTTTCCCAAGCTCAGTATTACCATGGACTCAACAAGCTCCAAGCAACGTGCCCCAAAGCAAAACCTTAGCTGTGAAAGACATTGAGTCAATGAGTTGCATGGCTTCTTCGAAGAAGCCTGGTTTGCCTAAAAAATCGACCATACATGAATGGTGCCATATTCTAGAGCTTATTCTATGTTCTTTGTACATTGAGTAGAAGTGCTTTCACCCCTCATCAATCATACCCACGTAGCTACAAGCAGATAGAATAGCGATATCAGTTACTCCCTCCATCCCTTTTTAAGTGTCTTGCTTCGTAACTCCAACTTATTAAAAAGACATCATCAATATACCTTTCACATCAACTTTTTCCTCTACTTTCCCTACTTACCCATCATCATTACAGTTTTATTCACTAACTTTTCAAAATAGAATATACTTTTAGGGACAAAATAGACAATGCACCAACTTTTACCCACTAACTTTACAAAATGGACACTTATTAAGGGACATTCCAAAATGGAATACTGAACTCTAAATAAGGGACGGAGGGAGTATATCATTTGGCTTTATGCCTGCATCCAGCATTTCTTGGAACATTTCTAGTGCTCTTTTTGCAAACCCATGTTCTGCTAAACCTGTTACAATAGAAAGTCCATGACACCACATTCAAATGTTCCATTTCGGTAAAAACCTGCAAAGCAGCTTCCATATTTTCGCACCTCGAATAATAGAAACTAAGGTATTAGCTTAGCTATGGGCTGGTTTGACCCTGCTTTTAGTAACGGAGCATGGATTTGTTCACCCTTAGCAAATGCGCCTATACTAGCAGCTCCACTCGAGAGACAAGGCAATGTGAAAGCATCAAGCACGATCCCAGTGTCCTCAATTTGATTGAATAAGTTCAAAGGCTTCATTAGAATCAAATTATTAGTGTATCCATCAGAAAGATTTCCACATGCCTTGAAAAGGCTGGAAAAGGTGAACTGATTAGGTTAAACTTAACATTGATCATCCTGCAATAGAGCTCAATGGTTTCCTTACTATGCCTTCCACTCTGCCCACAACTTGTGAATTGTGATAATCGAAGTCCAAGAGTTACATAATTATCAATAGGGAGGAGATCAAAAAACTTTCCTTGAATTAACCATAGGCCCATCCTCTGCACATTTCGCAGACATGTCCGCCAACTATAGCCAAAATAAACATTAAAAGCCAATCGGTACTTGACCATGTGAGTACGCAATTTCTGCTCGAATGATAACCGCCCTAACTCTGCACAAGTAGAAACTAATCTAGTAAAAGTGAACTTAATCTGCTATATAACAACTCCATCAATAGCTTTCTTTCAGTTGCCCATCTGAGAATATCTAGTGATCATCAAAGTCCAAGTGACTGAATTTCTTCCAGGCATTTTGTTGAACACTTTCTTTTATGAATCAAAGTCACCACTTCCCCTTGCAAATATCTTCAACAATGCACATCCAACACACACATCGGACTCAAAATAC
>CM033791.1:34484660-34734160 GCA_019656835.1 Rhododendron ovatum
ATATTTATACTCCTCCAAAAATATCTTTTATTTGGGCTTCTTTATTGGGCTTGTCTTGGACTTATTTTTCTTGGGCCAAAATACCAAATCAAGTTTATGCTCCAACATATATATCCATCTTTTTTTTTATCATATCTCCCTCATATTATATTCATCCAAAACTAAGACGAGTGGCAAACAAGTTGTAAATATATGTGAACTGATCGTGGTATATTACTTTGGGGGAAAAAGATTTTGGAAGAAGATTTGAAGAATTGTTAAATTACATATAAAATATCCATCGATACACCCCTAACAGATTATCAATTATATCTACTCTCAGTTTCGCAAGCTTAATCGAGTTGAATACTATTAGGTTTAGGATCAACTCATTTATTGAACGAGCCTGAAATGGAGGTTCATGTTTCGTTCATGTAGCTGACGAATAGAACTCAATCGAACGAGCTCTTACCAGACCAAGCCTGGAACAGTTCTCGAATGGCTCAGTTCACTTAAAGTTCTAACTATGACCAAGTTACCTAAAAGCTATCTTTCAAGCAAACGGTCCTAAACATGGTAAAATTAGCTTCAAAGTATTCAAGCAGGCTAGTATTGGTACCTTTCTCGTTAATTTTTTTTTTTTGATAGCTGGATGTCCGAGTCAGCTTGCGCACACCTTGACTAATTCCAAGGCTTTAGAATTTGACAAATAGACATTGGAAAAAACAAAAGAAACGGAAAAAAAAAATCTCTAGGGACAGTTGGTCTCAAACAATGTAATTTGATCATGTTTCCAAAGTTTCTCAGGTTTCAATTCAAACCAAATGATGCAAATTAACATCAAACTAATTAGTCTAATAAGAGACAAATTTTGAGCCCAATACAATAAAACAACGATACAAGTTTTGATTCAAAACCAAAGTACAAGTTTTGCTAAGCTTACGCCTACAAAACACCTTACATGAAACTGATAGTCATGTCTTCCAAAACCTTCAAATCCAAATCGGATGGAATCAGCAGCCTTAAATCTAGGATGTTTGGTCTTGAGAGTTTAGCGTCCACTTGTGATATGAGTGATAGAATCCAAACAAGCACTTGACAAATTGGACAAACATATGTTCATTCCATTATTGTCATCCGGCATAGCTTGTGGATACAAAAAAGGCCTTGGAGGCATGTGAAGCAATTCGATATTTCATTCAAGCATCTCAATGACTTTGTTCATGGAGGGACGATCACTAGGGTTCATTTGTATACACCACAAAGATACTAACATCATCTTCTTTACTATGTCACTCTTCTCTGTGGTCTCTCGCATTTCTAGGTTCCTTCCTTCAGCGAATTGATCATAAACCCATGAAGGGAAGAAATTTTGGCTTGAATCAGCTGATGTGTTCCAATTTCTTCTCTTTCCTGCCATTTCCATCAACAACATTCTGAAACTATAAACGTCAGATTTATAGGAAATACCCCTGATGCTTTTGTAGAACAACTCCAGAGCCATGTAGCCCAAGGTGCCTCTTGCTGCAGTCACTGTCACAATGCTATCATCTATTGGATACAATTTTGCAAGCCCAAAATCAGAAACTTTTGGAGTGAAAGTGTCATCAAGAAGAATGTTATGAAGCTTTATATCAAAATGCAGGATCTGAATATCACAACCCTGATGCAAATATCCAAGGCCACGAACCACTCCAAGAGAAATGTTAAACATTTGCTTACAACGTAAAAACTATTTTCCTTCTTGAGAAAAGATGTACTTCTCAAGGGACCCATTCGGCATGAAGTCATACACAAGAGCACGCTTAGATCTCTCGGCACAATATCTAATTAGCTGAACAACATTGACATGATGAATCCTTCCGATGGTACCAACTTCGTTAATGAATTCTTGCCCATTAGCTTTAGGCTAGCTTAACATTTTAACTACTACTAGAGGGCCACTTTGAACCTTTCCTTTGTATGCAGAGCCATATCCTCCTTCCCCCAACTTGTCCTTAAAACCATTGGTCATCTTTCTGATCGATATCAGCGTAAGAGTACCTACGCAAGGTGATTCTGACTCTGTAAGAAACCTTCTATGCTATCAAAGGTGGACAAATTTCTTCTGCTGAACTTATAGATTAAAAATCCAAACACACATGGTACACACAGAAGCCTTGCTGCAAAGAACACTCCTGTGTAATGCAGTCAAAGAAAATTAAGCAACAAAATCAAAACTTTACTATCCAGAATTATCTTATTCGCATGTAACATATTGTGCTGAAAGCCTGAAACATATTTTCTTTCTTCTTCTTCTTTTGGGTGCAACGGAAGATAGAAACATGTATTCAAACATGCACACAATATGTGTGTCTTTGCACACGCGAATATAGGTACATATTTGTATGTCAAGTGACCCAAGTTGCATTTGGTCCTTCATGTACTCTATGCTTTTTTCAGTATATTAGAAGATGCCTTTACGATGGTTTACCAAAAGTAGGCTCATGGGAAGTATTAAGGTCTTACCTATGATGGAGACCACCAATTGCATCTAGGCCTGTCAATGAACCGGATCCGATTCGAAAAATCCGATCCGGATCCCGATCCCGATCCGATAACGTCGATCCGATAATCCGAATCCGGTAATTCAATACGGATCCGGATCGGATCGGATTAAATCCGTTATCAATCCGAATTCGAGCTTTATTTTTTAAATTTTTTTTAAAAAATAGAAATTTTTTTTTTTTGAAAAAAAAAAGGTTTAAGAAATTGTATTTTTATTTTTTAAATTTTTTTTTGGAAAATATTTTTTTTTGAAAAAAAAATTGTATTTTTTTGAAAAATATATATTTTTTTGCTAAAATTTTTGAAGTAAAAAAAGTTTCCGGATCGGATTCGGATTTTCGGATCGGATCCGGATTTTTTGGATTCTACCACTATTGGATTTGAGTCTTATTGGATCCGGATCGGATTGGGGCTTATCGGATCCGGATCCACATAGAGCTCAAGTAAGAAAAAAACAGCGAATAAACAGATATCAAGATTTAGCCAATTGACGAAGGAATTAGTTATGGAAATTAAAAAAAAAAAAAAGAAGAAGTGATGAAAATTGCATCTAATTAAAACTAGAAGAAACGTACTACAAGTCTTGTAAATCACCCTATCAGGTAAGTGCACGCACCTTGGGAAGCCATGACAAATGCAACTGGACATAAACTCATTTCGAAAAGATTTTATTGGTGATTTCTTTCCATGCCAAAAGATTCATGCATCAGAAGATAGAAAACACATTCGAGAAGGGATGGATGTAAGCGAAAACAGAGGGTGGAACATTGTATGGATGTAGCAGCTTTATTTGTTGTCTTGTTTTTCTCTTCTTATCTATTGAATTTCTTACCATTCAAAAAAAAAAAAAATTTACCAGTCTGTGGGGGTTCACATTTCAAAAAAATTCATCCCTTTAGGAGGCTCCTTCTCTTGTCAAAAGACACCATCTTTAGAGGCTTTAGAATATCTCTTATTCTTTTTTAAGTTGAAAGTCATTTCTTAGTTTGCTGCAATATCAAGCATTACAATTGGGAAATTTTCCTCTGAGAGGTAAAAGAGACAGAGAGAGAAGCTGACTCCTGAGATCTTGTGTCGAATTTGGCAAAAGCCTTGACGTAAACACTGTTCAGCAACGAATTTAACTTGGGTAGGGCTTATCGTCCGACCTCATCTGCCCATCGATCCGTTTTTAACTCCGAAAATGTAAATTTGCAGAGGCCAACAGCCAACAAGGAAAGGCATCTCTAAAGGTGAAACACTCGACTCACCATACACAATCTTAGGGTCAGCAAATGGAAATGGTAAAAGAGAGTTTAGACCACACGATTTATGCCCATTTTGGTCATGTGGGTATCTGGAAACTGCGGCGTAATGGTGTTCCATTTTCTTCAAAAAAGAACTTTTTGAAAAAGAAGGTAATTTTAAGCTTAAATATAATGAAAATGAAAAACAAATTTTTTATTTTTTTTGTTCCGTTTAAAAGATCTCAATGAGATCTATCAAACGAGATCCATATCGGTAGGAAAATTATTTACGTAAACACATGATTTTTGAGCTTGAAATTACCTTCTTTTTCAAAAAGTTCTTTTTCTTAAAAACTGGAACACCCAATATGGGTTTGGCTTTTCGTCCAATTGGTGAAACAAAAAGTCACTTTGGCATTTGAGAAAAATGAGAATTGCAAAATAGGCACGCATGCTTGGTTTAAGGCTTGTTCCAGTTTGTGAAACTTCTTATTTTTTACGAATGTTTGATCAAAAGTTCAAAACCCCCCGAAGCCTCCTGCGTGAAATGACATTACTGACCTTACCATACGTACGCCAAGACTCCCTATTACTAATAGCGCTAAACTTTGCATCGACTAAACGATGTAGGACTTGTGATCACTTATCCATACGTACGCCAAGACTCCCTAGCAGTCCCAGATGCCCGCACTCATAGCTAACGCACAGTCAAACCAGGATTTTACAATCTCCTTCACTTAGGAAACACAGTTCGGTTGGTGCAAATTTTGATATTATTTGTAACGACTTGCTCCCTCCTTGTACAAATAGTTCGCTTTGGTCATGCCAAGCCAATGGACTTTTCAATTGGTCACCTACCTTGCCTTTTTAAAAAGGCCTCGTTATGATTTGTCATTAAGTGATGTGAAATGTGTAACCCACCCACCTATTCGGCCACCGAAAGTCTCTGAATGACCAACTTCACTGCTAGCAGCCCAACCAAAGTTGGGTGTCACAAACACATTGCAACAAAAAAGAGCGTAACAAACAGAGTTGCACAAAGAGAACAAAAAATTTCTCGATACTGAATTCATTTTGATTGTTAAGCACACAAAAGTAGTATATTTCACAAATACATATATGATGTTCTTATCTTTTGTCTAACCCACTAAAAACGAAAAAAATAAAATATGTTTGTTAGTATGTAAAGAGGAACCCAATCAATCTCTCTCTCTCTCTCTCTCTCTCTCTCTCTCTCTCTCTCAGAATATATAGGATTTTCCTGGGGGAGGGGCGGTGCCTCTCCCTCTCTCTCTCTCTCTCTCTCTCTCTCTCTCTCTCTCTCTCTCTCTCTCTCTCTCTCTCTCTCTCTCTCTCTCTCTCTCTCTCTCTCTCAGAATATATAGGATTTTCCTGGGGGAGGGGCGGTGCCTCCCCCCTTTCCTCTCTCTCTCTCCACTTCAAATTTCTCCCCCTGAACTCGACGTGTTTCGACGTCGATCTTGTCTGTGGGGCGCTGATGCCAAGTGACAAAGGCTTTTTCCGATCTTCCTCATCAAAGCAGTCCGCCTGCATGCTCCTCGTTCAGATCTTCCTCACCATGTGCTTTTCTGTCCGATCTTCCTGCAATTCCATTGTTGTTATCAGGCTCTCCCCTTCCTCATCGCTCGGGGCGGCACATAGATTCGCACCCTGATGAATGTAGCAGTTCCATAAGTTTTTGGGACAGAGGTAGTAGTTCATGTCGCTGTACAGTGGAGTGTGGCTGTTGTCGTGATTGAGGTTCCGAGCAGCGGTTTGACCGGTGTTTTTGGGCGGTTGATTATAAGGGTGTGAATCTATTGTAGGTTTTTTATTTGTTGATGTTTTTATTTTTTTCTGTTTTCTCTCCCATTTTAGGGGCTTCCCTCACCCCTACGTGGGTGTTTTGTTGGTTTTGTTGGTCACTTGTCTGGTGTTACGCTGATTGGAGATATACTCCATCTGTTTTGCGCATTTGGTTGTGTGAGGTCATGGATGTTCTACGTGGTGTTTTGGCCTCCTTTGTGGTTGCTATATCCCCGGCCCTCTCCTGGGATGACTTCTCGTTCTATGTATTTTCTTCATTATTATCAATGAAGTATCCTATCATCATTTGACAAAAAAAAAAAGAGGAACCCAATTTGGGCTCACCTGATTTCTTCCCACTTCTAAAAGAGCCCATCCAAAAATGATTTATTACACTTGAAATATTCCTATCCTATATAACGGGACGATAAAACAGTAAACAAATAAAAAAAAATCATCCACCGTCACTGCTCTCTCGCTATTTGTGTTTGGTGTCCATGCACGCAGTGTGCGCGCCATCCTTCTAGTAACTTGAAAGCGAGGCTGAGAGTTCCTTGCAATAAAAAATAAATAAAAATACATTTGTTGGGAGCAACACATTAATAAGCATCTCAAAAAAGAAATGAAAGTTCAATATTCCCTAACCTCAGGATTTTATTTAATAAAATTATAAAAGGAGTTGGTGACTAGAGCTAGATGCTGGGATAAGCAATTCATTTACATTACCAAAGGAATTTGGATAGAACAGAGGGATTAGTATATTGCAGATTTGGTCTATAAAGGGTAATAAAGAATCAGAATAGGTTCAATCCAGAAGTCATATTTTGTAGGAAATACAGAGTATTATAAAGTTCCTGTCGGATCAGCTCTTTCTCCAATCCACAATCTTTTCATGTGCTTCTAAATTTCTATTTGGTGAGCATTTGGACCCACAACAACGATTCAAATTGTTAATCTCATGCCCAGCAAAAAAAAGAAGAAAACATCTCCGTATAATGTACACATAATCAGACATAGGTAGACGCATGAACAAATTATTTTTGTTCGATAAAACTGAGCCTAAGATCATATTTCCGTCCCTATTGTACAAACCATAAACCTGAAAGACTTCTCCTATTGTACAAAGCTACCGATTATGTGGGTTGAAGACAAGACAGAGTACATTTATTGTCTGCTTAGTTTTCATGCATGGTGACAAGAAAGTGAATGGATTAAATCCGTTAAAAGCCTCTACCAACACAATTCTGGACACAATTGTGTGATAAGTCGTGTGATGCACATGAACCCATGTGCATCGAACGACTGATCAAACAGTTGTGTTCAGAGTTGTGTTGATTGCATTGCGCTAAATATATTTGACGGTTCGTATTTGGGAACAACTGCGTCAAACTAGGGATAAAAAGTCTAAATCTACCATTTATCCGACTCCTCAAAGTGTCTCAATATATTAATTGAATGGAGGTTGAATAAAGAGTCTGATGCATAAGACATTCTAAAAAGTGACTAGTTAAAGTAACAAATTGACTTTTTAGTACGATTTTGTCCAAAATTTAGGGAGACTGATGCAAATACTATTCCCATTCTTGAAACGTGAATGCTATAGAAATTCTATCAATTCTTATTTTAGTAAAAGCTGCATTACGCTAACCCAGAAGAAGCTACATTACCCTAACCCCAACTCAACCCAACCTAACTATTACCAAGAAGAATATCAAGATACTCTGTGTAGGAATTGAACTCATAACCTTCACTACACTTAAGTACGATTGCACAACCGTTGAAAAAACGGTTTTGATTGAATGCTTTAGAATTTGACTGGGTTAAAACAAAGGAACATACTAATAAACTACAGGGTCTCAGAAAATCTGATTCTATCAAGTTTTCAAAATCTCTCCAGCTTCTATTTAAAACAAATGGTGCAAACATAAGACCAGTGGGCCTAAGAGACAATTCTTGATCCCAGTACAAACAATGATATAACTTTAACATAGACAATGTAATTGTTCCCCTTGTTTGATTCATAACCAAGGTACAAGGTTTGCTTAAGCAGTCGCCTACAAATGCTAACACACCCAGAATAGCACATGACATTAAACTGATAGTCTTGTCTTTTAACACCATCAATCAAAATCATATAGAATCAGCATAAACCCTCAAACTAGGATATTTAGTCTTGAGAGTTAGCGCCCGGTTATCTCACTAGTCATAGCATCCGAACAAGCACCTGACAGATTGGGCAACATTATGTTCATTCCATCATTCTCAGCCGGCATAGCTTGCGAATACAAAAAAGGCTTCGAAGGCCTGTGAAGCAATTTGAAATTTCCTTCTAGCATCTCAACAACTTTGTTCATGGACGGACGATCACTAGGCCTCATTTGTATACACCATAAAGCAACTAGCATCATCTTCTTTACCATCTCGCTCTCCTCCTCGGTAGTCTCTCCAATTTGCAGGTTCTTTCCTTCCGCGAATTGATCATAAACCCATGAAGGGAAGAAAACTTGGCTTGAATTAGCTGATGAATTCCAATTTCTTCTCCTGCCTGCTAGTTCCATTAACAACATTCCGAAACTATAAATGTCAGCTTTGTAGGAAACGCCCCCAATATTTTTGTAGAATAACTCAGGAGCCATGTAACCCAAGGTTCCTCTAGCTGCAGTCATTGTTATAGTGCTCTCATCTGTCGGATACAATTTCGCAAGCCCAAAATCGGAAACTTTTGGCGTGAAATTCTCATCAAGGAGAATGTTATGAGGCTTAATATCAAAATGTAGGATTTGCATGTCACAACCTTGATGCAAGTATCCAACGCCTCGAGCCACACCTAGAGAAATCTCGTACATTTGCTTACAACTCAAGGACAATTTGGCATCTGGAGAAGAGATGTACTTCTCAAGAGACCCATTAGGCATGAAATCATACACAAGAGCACGCTTAGACCTCTCGGCGCAATATCCAATTAGCTGAACAACATTGACATGGTGAATCCTTCCAATGGTAGCAACTTCGTTGATGAATTCTTGTCCATTAGCTTTGGGCTTGCTTAACATTTTAACTGCTACAGGAGGGCCGCTTCGAAGCTTTCCTTTGTATACAGTTCCATAGCCTCCTTCCCCCAACTTGTCCCTAAACCCATTGGTCATCCTCTTGATGTCCGAGTAGGAGTACCTTATGGGCGCGAGGTTATTTTGACTTCGTAAGAAACCTTCTATGCTATCAAATGTGGATAAATGTCTTCTTCTGAACTTAAGGACTAAAAACCAAAACACACATGGTACACATAGAACCCTTGCTGCGAAGACTGCTCCTGTGTTATTCAGTCATAGAAAATTAAGTATTTGCACACACACAATTACACACACACGTACTTATTCATATACTATTTGTATGTCACATTTCATTTGACCCTTCACGTACTCCATCCTTTTGGTTCGTTTATTTTGGATTGTTTTCGGTCTATTAATTAAAAGATGTATTTACTGTTGTTCACCGTAGATAGGCTGATAGGAAGGATAAGGTCTTACCTATGATTAAGAGCACCCAACGGAGCAGCCAAAGAACTGTGGGGAAAGAAAAAGAGATTAAAGATTTAGCCATGTGAGAATGTCCATATCATAGACGTCTAATTATTAAATTAATTATCTTAATTAAATATAATAATATTTTATTGAATATTATACTATGTAACATGGAGCAACAAAGATCCTTAACTCTTGCTGTTACAAGGGCGGAGGAAAGCTGGTATTTATTTCTTGCTTAATATTCAATCGATTTCTCTAGTCTACAGACACGTACTTACAAATTGAGTTTTTTCTACGTTCAATTTTGTATAGATTCCAAGTATTCTATACAAAATTGAGTTTTTTTTTTCAAATGTCCTGGCCAGACACGTTTAAATGTGGCACGGCACGGCACGACACAACAGGGTTTTAGTGGGCATGAGGCACAACACAGACACTAAAGTGGACGGGCACAACACGAAAGTTGGCTTGGCATGGCACGACACGGGCACGGTACGAATGTGGGACGGGCATGACATGATTCTAGCCAGGCACGGGCACAGGCATGGGGCACGGAAAAACAACAAAGAATTTTAACTTTATAAAGAAAGAGTCAAATTTTATTTAGTGAAAATGAATTATTTTAGTTTATTACTTTATTTTAGTCAATAGGGTTTTGTTTGTAAAATTGACATTACAAGATAAAAAATAAAATTGAAAAAACCTATCAATAAATAAGAAAAAAAGGCTAAAGCATAAGTAATTTAATACAAAAAGTGCAAGAGTCGTATATTATTATTATCTAATCCTCAATGAAAATGGCTAAATCTAACAATAAATAAGAAAAAAATGGTTTCAAAAAAGAACCTCATGGAACCGAACCCAAGTTCTCAAGATCTTTGCACACATCACACACCACCAAGGCCAATAGTCAGGTAGTGCTCTTAAATGGAACAACTAATATATATTATACTATAGTTTTTCTATTATATAAAAATGGGACGCTTGTATTGTAGCCACACAATTACAACACAAAATACCATTGCAAGCCAAACCATAGAAATCACCCGCCTTTGCCACCATAGAATAACCATAAAAATCACCCGCCTTTGCCGCCATCACCACCACAAACATCCAACACCATTGCAAGCCAAACAGCTAGCATTCTCACCCGCCATTCATGCACCATCATCATTCATCACTATATCTGCCCCATCCCCACCCATCCCTTGGCTTTTTGGGCTCGTCCCTTTATAAAACGGAAATTGTTCCAAAAGAAAAAAGAGCCTTGACAAGAGTTCATGCACTTATTCGAGCTTGGGTTAAAAAGCTTAAGGAATTTCAAAAAATTTCAAGCTAGCTTGTTATTTAGTTATGTGAGTCGTGACAAACGAAACTAAACAAACTTGTAAGTTATAATTAATACATTGCATTTTTTTTAAAAACTATTTTAAAAAACGGCACGGGCACAACACGGGAATGTTGGCTTTTTGGGAAGATTTTTTCTGGACGAAAATCGGTTGGTGATGTGCCGGCAAGAGCACGACACGATTTAAAAATGGTACGAAACGATTAAATAAACGAGTCAGCATGACACGACACGATTTAAGTAAATGGGCCGGCATGACACGACACGATTGAAAACGGCACGGTACGGTACGATTAAGTAAACGGACACAGCACAGCACTACACAAAGCACGATTAGCACGAAGCTAATTAGCATGGCATGACACGACACGTTTGGCACCTCTAGCAGCATTCATTCATTTCTTTCTTCCCAGTTGACCGCAACGACATGAAAAATCGGGACTCGGAGGAGAAAGGCCGATGGTGGGCATTTCGGGAAGTCATGGAAAAAAGAGGTGATGAAAAGTGCATCTATCTAAAACTAGAAGAACGTTCAACAAGTCTTGCAAATCACCCTATCAGATAAGTGCACACATCGTAGGAAGCAATGACAAAAGCAACTGGATATATATAAAATCACTTTGAATATCTCTTACTATGTTGGAACACATGAGTAGCGTTTTTTATACTACCAAAACACGGGTGATCGCTTGCTTGCTTCCAAAAGCTTCATGCATCGGAAGAAAACACATGTCATTTATGCGAGAGAGAGAGAGAGAGAGTGGAACTTAATTTGCCTCATATGAACTGAATACGTACCCATCACCTATGTCACATGGATCTTTCGTTTTGGCACCTGTGCCAATGTGTCCTATACCCGTATATATTTTGAGCACTCAGATTTTCTAGTTGTTACGATATTTACCGAGAAGGAATATCACATTAGCTAGAAAAATGATGATTCGAGTATTTCACATGGACAGAAAATAAGAAAATAGCAAAAAAAATATTTTTCTTAACCCCTACTTGTTTAAATACATTGCTTAATATGATTTACGGTACATAATTTGAAAAAAATATGCAATATATTATATACTAGTGATTGCCCAGCACGACACAACACGTTGATCGAAAAAAAAAAAGAAAAAGCACGACTTAACACTTTTTTATTATAACTTTAAAAAAAAATTATCCTTCCCTTCTAGTGATTACAACTGAACAAACCCAAATGAAAAATTTTATAATTTATTTTGTAAATTCTCTTTAAATATGATAAATTGAACTAATTTCTTCTAAGAATAGTTTCACAACAAATAATACCACTCCCATTAAAAAAGTAAGAGCACATACCCAAATGAAATTTCTAATTAACTTATGCACAACCATTCGTTATCACGATCAACTAATACTTATATCACACTCGTATACAATATAGTTCAACCAGCAACTAATCAAAAAAAAAAAAAAAGTGAATCGTTATAAAACTCCACTTCTCATAAGTTAATGAATGCTACTAGTTGAGTTTTTTTTTCATCAAATCAAAGGAATGCTACATGCCTACAAATGAGACAAATTGTCAAGCACTACTACTGCGGAAAAAAAACAAACAAAGTTTATTCTTTTGTTACTAAGTTTTTATAATGTTTTTCTATTGTTAACTCAATTGATGGAAGAAAGGAATTCAATAAAGTTCTCTGATGGATGAGTGGGCAATGCACATGTACAACACCTCAATGATAGAGTTAAGATTTGCGATAGGGAGAAGAATACGTTTTGATTATAAATGGCACGCTATTAAATAAAGAAATACTCCAATGTGTCAGTCCCTAGAAAAGACAATATTGCCTAAGAAGTAAGGAAAGTGGGAGGGAGAGAATAATTTATTACAGGAGTTGATTGGACGACTATAAATTAACCATTGAAAATTTGATCCGACGGTTGGAGAGATGCTCTGATTTGTATATATAGACAAAAACCGCTCTATTTTATAACATAGATAGATAGATATAAGATAAACAAGTGTTCAAGACGTGTCTCCGTACTCATACTAAATTTGGAGACACATATCCCAGTATCCTAAGATTTAAGTTTAGGAAGGTCTGACACTTACACCTGGATCCAATTCTTGCACCCCGAGTCCATGTAAACATAGATAGCCAATCACAAAATGTTACCTCTATTCGGTCTACAAGTCCAGCGTTCCACAAAATTCAAAATGAACAGAGGACAAATACTTACCGAGAATTTGTTTATGTTTCCACAAGTATCTCCAATAGCTGACTGCATTTTTGGGATAGAAAAGAATTATGTTAGTGAAGGAAAATCACTACTTTACTACTAATAAAAATAGCTAACCATAAGTCACTTTTTTTTTAAAATTTTAATAACTACAGTAAATAAAATAAGCCCCGTTCATTACACAAAAAAATAAAATAAAATCATTCTGGATTGTTGATGAAATGTGGCAGGTTGCACTTAGCTAGCTAGCTGGACACCATGAGCATGTAGACTTTGGATTTCTAGGACAAACTCCTCTTTCTATGGTTCCAATAAATTTTCTAAATACTCACTCTGTCTCAATTTGTTTGTCCAATTTGAAGAATACAATTTTTTAAAGGAACACAATCATTGCACCTATAAATGCTTAACTTTTCAAAAATTGCCCGCGTAACTTTTTGATAAAGAGTACTTAGTTGAAATGGTAACGGACAAAAACGAAATTTTGTAACTTTTAGTCCCTTAGTCTTTCAAAGTGAACAAATATTTTGGGATAAATAAAAGTTAAAAAGTGGACAAACAAATTAGGAGTGAGAGACTAATACACTATTACATTTATTAAGGGAGAAGATCTCACTCACTGGAAAGCTGAAAAGTGCAAGAATCGTCACAAACAACAGTGACATTCACAGAATCCCCGAAGCAGGAAGCCCTTTTCCAGCATCTTTCGCAGCCTCCAACGTTGTTGTAGTAAATGTTGGAAATTTTCAGATAAGTGAATGGAAATTGGGGCACTCGTAGGATCATCTAGACTACCGAAGGGTCCCGATTTTGGGTTTATTGTACCTGGACGACATCCTTTAATTGTACCTGGACGACATCCTTTAATTTCCAGCAGTTTTCAGCAAGTTATTGTCCCATAAAAGTGTGGTTTATGACAGATTTCAATCACCCATTCACTCTGGCAGTTTCAGTATTGAATTACCCTATTCAAGGCTGTGAATTGAAGGCCCTAAATTCATTTCTGGAAGTTACAAATCCTTCCAGAGGTGTATAAATAGGGCAGTCCCGTATTGGATTGATCACGGTTCCACAAAAATACTCCAAGTATACTCTGAGTTCGTTCTTGTGTGAGAGAGAGGCAGACGAAGTATTCAGTTCGCCAAGGCGGCTTTCCGGTGGTGTTCCGATAGCCGTGGTCTAACCGTTCTATCCTGGGAGACAGACACCGGTCAACCTCCAACACCCAACGGTGAGGCGGTGAATCTGTTTTAAGGAGACTGATTCAGGGCTCGGTTCGGTGTAACAAATTTCTGTATTATCTTTTCTTTTTCCATTTCTGTTCATGAAATAACAATCTGTTATTCGTTTTATTATTAGTGGAATCATACTCTGGAATTACCGATCATATTGCATATGTATTTGCTAACAAGCTTAAAACAGAATCAGACTTCGGCAATCGGAATTCCAGATTACGTATTCTGTTGGTTCTAATAATTTTGTGCAGACAAGTTAATGACAGGATTTGTTAGATATGTTCAGACCATAGGAGTAATCTGGTTCACAGTAAATTACTCGGGATTCACCCAGTGGGATAAAAAAGATTCATAACCTGTTCGGCTTTGGCCAGATCAGTCGTGCACGACTCGATCATGATCTATTGGTAAACTGGATGGCTATGGCCCTGGCTAGTCGTGCGCGATTATGCCAAAGATTGATGGATGGAAGGGCCTTTGGAGCAGTCTACTCGGTTTCTGCCGTGACATTGCTTGGCCATAATCTATTATGCTCGATGGAAGCAATTTGTGTGTCTGGCCTTGTGGACAGCCAGTGGAAGGCGTGTTAAGGTTTTTTGTGCTATGACTGGATTAGGCATCCTAGTGGAAGGGTGTTTCACTCAGTCATAGCACACGGCCTTGGTATGGCCAGTATGCAAATTGGTCTATTTGGGTATGGGGAAGTTGGACAATCACAGTCCTACACATAAACAGATTGTGTATACCGTTTACCTTTCGGGGGGAACCCCTACCAGGGGGCGCGACCCCCTGGACCCCTGCAACCTGACTGGGCAGGTCGATCCCCACTGAGGGCCAGCCCTCAGACTCCTGCCCGGGGGCACGGCCCCCTGAGAACCCCTCCAGGGGGCGTGCCCCCTGGGAGCCCCGGGGAACGTGGTATTGTGGGGATGTTAGACTTAGCATGTATAGTAGATTGTTAATCTATTCATGTATAACTTTTCATTTTTAGATTGAGATATGTTCTCATGTATGTGGTTGTTCCAAATTTCAGGAAATATGACAACTGAGCAAGGAAAAACTACCGTCACTGGGAAAGAGACTGGAAATGTCAGTGGAAGTGGCAACGGTGCTGTTTCAATTCCTGCTTCTGCTGCTCCTACTGCTGGGATTCCCTCTGTCTCAATGTCTCACATGGAGAGGCCAAACAAGTTTATCTTGGTGGATTTTAAAAGATGGCAACAAAAAATGCTGTTCTATCTCACCACTTTGAACTTAGCAAAGTGGCTAGTTGAGGAAGCACCTGTTATTGATGAGAACGACCCCGACACTCAGAAGCGGATTGATGTGGCCAGATGGAAAGAACATGACTACATGTGCAAGAATTACATCTTGAATGCCTTGGACGATTCGCTATATTCTGTGTATGGCGAAGCTCAGTCAGCTTAGGAATTGTAGGATTCCTTAGATAGGAAGTACAAGATCGAGGGTGTCGGGTCCAAAAAGTTCGTTGTGGGCCAGTTCCTTGATTACATGATGGTGGACTCCAAGTCTGTGGCGGTCCAAGTCCAAGAGCTACAGCTCCTACTCAATGAGATCAGGACTGAGGGGAAGATTCTGAGTGAAGCATTCCAGGTGGTTGTTGTCATCCATAAGCTGCCCCCAGCATGGAAAGAATTTAAGAGCTATCTCATGTTCAAAAATAAGGAGATGACCTTGGAGGCTCTTTTCATCAAGCTCCGTATTGAAGAGAAGAATCGGGGTATGGACAAGAGTATCAAGTCCTTTTATATGGCCAAGGCAAATGTGGTGGAGCATGGTCAATCTTTGCGGGCGAAGAAGAACCAGAATGACAGGCATACTGACAAGCGGTCTGACAAGCAAACTGGTAAACAGAGGAACAAAAGTGTCAATCTGGGACCGAGAGGTGGTATTGCCAAGAATCTGAGAGAGAAGTTTCAGGGTAAATGCTTTAACTGTAACAAGTTCGGGCACAAATCTTCAGAGTGCAAGAAGCCACCAAACCCTCGCGCTCAGGCACACTTAGCTCAGGTGGAAGCAGGAGTGTCTGATATCAATCTCTCGGCTATGGTTTCTGAAGTGAACATGGTGGGTTCGAATCCGCAGGAATGGTGGATAGACACTGGGGCTACACGCCATATCTGTTGCGACAGGCAATTGTTCACGACCTTCGAGCCGGTTGCTAATAGTGAGAAGTTGTTTATGGGGAATTCAGTTACCTCAGATGTTTATGTGAGTATGAAGTGGGGCCGCTTCTTTGAGAATTTCGAAAGGCAAAATTTTCGAGAAAATATTTGCAGAACCAGGCAGGGGTGTCATGGCCGAAATGAACCCAACAGTGAGAACTGAACTACGTTAGGAGAAGTTCCTGTGTGAAGTTTATTGACTCGGTTTACACCAACGGCAGGATAGTTCAAGACATCACGTTCACTGGACAGCCAATAAACCCGATGGGCTTTCACAAGGGAAGGTTCAAGGCCAAAAGCTACCTATCCTATGCAGGGATTATCCGTTGTGCTCTCTCTACAGGTCAGCTTTGTACTTTGCATCAAATCTCTGCCAATTTCATTCATGTGGGGGACTGTTGAAAAATTTCAGATAAGTGAATGGAAATTGGGGCACTCATAGGATCATCGAGACTACCAAAGGGTCCCGATTTTGGGTTCATTGTACCTGGACGACATCCTTTAATTTCCAGCAGTTTTTAGCAAGTTATTGCCCCATAAAAGTGTGGTTTATGGCAGATTTCAATCACCAATTCACTCTGGCAGTTTCAGTATTGAATTACCCTATTCAAGGCTGTGAATTGAAGGCCCTAAATTCATTTATGGAAGTTACAAATCCTTCCAGAGGTGTATAAATAGGGCAGTCCCTTATTGGATTGATCACGGTTCCACAAAAATACTCCAAGTATCCTCTGAGTTCGTTCTTGTGTGAGAGAGAGGCAGACGAAGTATTCAGTTCACCAAGGTGGCTTTCCGGTGGTGTTCTGATAGCCGTGGTCTAACCGTTCTATCCTGGGAGACAGACGCTGGTCAACCTCCAACACCCAACGGTGAGGCGGTGAATCTATTTTAAGGAGACTGATTCAGGGCTTGGTTCGGTGTAACAAATTTTTGTATTATCTTTTCTTTTTCCGTTTCTGTTCATGAAATAACAATCTGTTATTCGTTTTATTATTAGTGGAATCGTACTCTGGAATTACCGATCATATTGCATATGTATTTGCTAATAGTAAATTCCAATAGAGTAATCCCACGTAATATCAAACCCATACCCCAACTCCTTATTGAAATCCAACCACGACAAATTCCATCCCCTTTCTCTGATCAATGGCGACAAAAAACGCCTCTAAAAGGCACGAATCGGCGACATCCCATGTACTAACATCTCCGGCCACCACGACTTACGAATAATACCCATTTCCCAAATCGTTTCTGGTGTTACAATAACGGGTCCTATTTATGTAAATTGGAGATTGGACTAGTTTTTCAAAACTGAGGAACAAGACCGAACTCCTTGTTGGATTTTACCCATTGATGAGAGGGGTCTCAATTGAAAGTGACCCAGGCCCCAAAGTCAAAGATCTTAGCCACCAACAGCTGAGATTTTAGGCGCCGAATCCCGGCGATTTGATTCTTGCATGACTGAGCCTTAAATGGCTTTGGACTTTTGTTTCACCTTTCTTGTATATATACATGTATGTGTAGAAGTAGAAAGGTGTGGAACTGAGAGAGAGATCAGAGAGAACTAGAGTTGTCTGAGAGAGGGTTTTCATGATTTGTATTTGAGTCGATTAATACAAAGTCGGAGTTTTTTCCTCCCATAAATTGTGTGTGACTCCCATAAAGCACAACAATTGGTATCAGAGCGTAGTTGTGAGTGTTGAGTCGCCAGAAAAAATGGTTTTTTGGTCCTCTGTTCAGTTCGGTCGGATTTTGAAAGTAGTCAAAACTTGTTTTTGATCAAGGTGTTGTGTTCGCACGGAGAATACGATCACAACGGTACTTATCCGACTTTGAACGGCCACGGGAAAAGAGTTCACGCGCTGTTTGACACAGGCACGTGTCGGCAAGTGAGATCTAGTCTCACAGTGTGTTGCACGTGATTGCTGGAGGAAGGTGGTGAGTGGGCTGATGCGAGCATGTCCAACATGCATAAGAGCTTTTGTCCGAAGTGAGAACAGTCCGAGTCAAAGAAGTTCCTTCACAGTTAAAGCATAGTTTGCCTAGTCAGTGAGGAGCGCTGAGTCAACAATGAATATTCCAGTTTTGAGTTTCGCGATTTTGGAGCCATCTAAACTCCGATTTTCGCGTGTGAGTAGTCGATTTTTGACTATTTCGACGTTCCAAAACGAATAGTGTGCTCCATTTTTTAAGATTCGATCCTGAAATTGCTGGTGTGCATGTTGTATAGCCTGACGAGGTTATATTTGGTGGTCGTGAGTCAACTGTGAGCCTGGAGGCCCATTATTTCTGTGATTTCTGTAGGGAGGTATTCCCGAACAGATAGAATCAAGATACATGGTATGAGGCACCGTGGTGTAGATCTAATAGGAGAAGTAACATGCGAAGTCACTACTCCAAATAGTCTATTCAGCTTAGAGTAGGGCTGAACAGACTGAGAGCTCATGAGAGCTCATGAGAGCTCCTGAGAAGACGTAAGCCCAAAATAATTGATAAAAGACCAGTTAAAGTATGAAGTAAACTAGTCCAGACAGTCTGTTCGGCTATGAGATAGCCGAACAAGGAATGAGCTCCAATCAGGTGCTAAGGCAGGAAGAACACTCTGGAAGGGTCCAGAAGCAGTGTTATTCTGTTAAGGAATGAGATCCCGAGGAAATAGGATCTAGAATAGATACCCAATGAAAGTGGGATGTTCGGCCACCTATGGAAAAGAGTCCTAAGTGCACTCTTAAGTAATAAACTGATAAGGGAACAAGAATCCAAGATGCCCTGGATTCCTATACGAGATAGGAACCCTAGGGCATCAGGGATGCTTGGGCAGCAAGCATCTATGATTCTATAAATACAAGGTAAACCTAGAAGAAAGAGGTATGCAATACATGGCATTCATATTATTTTCCTACTGATATTTAGGGTTCGATTACTAGTATGTGATACTAACTTAGGCATCGAGAGCCTTTGCCATGAGGGGCAAAGGTGCGCTCACCTCCTGTCTGTTTTGCAGATTAGGGTTCAGGCAACGAACTACGGTTCCGGTGAAGAGGCACGAGTAGTCGTTGTAACTTGGTGCTGCTCGAAACACCAATTGTTTTCATCCCCCTACAATTGGCGCCGTCTGTGGGAAATCGAAAGAGATCCCTTTGACAAAAACGACCATGGCAGAAATAGATCCTGCGACACCACATGATCCAAAAAATCTGTTAGATGCGGGTGGAGATAAATCTCCGCCTGATGCTCCGAGAAAGCCCGAAGGTGGACACTGGAGGACCACGAGTAAGGGCCACTCCCTTACTATTCATGACAACTTTAAGAACAGAGAGGGAGGAACGGCTTCGAGATCCACAAAAAGGAGTAAATCCCACCGAAGGGATGGATCGGTCGCACACTCCAGAAGTGTGTACCATAGTGAAGATGTCCTCGATAAAAAGAGACAAGAAATCGAGGAGTATGCTCGTCTGATTAAAAAATGAGAGCATGAGATCAGGGAGCTAAAGGGAATCAGGGAACACCCGGAAGATTCCGGACTGTCTCGAAGAGATTCCAGGGGCAACGAGTATGCTATGGTAAAATATAGAAAAGCCTCTTCACGAGGAAGAAGTAGCAGAAGCAGAAATCCAACCCCAAGGCGACACAAAGCTTCTCCACGAAAAGAGAGGAGCAGGAGCAAGAGCCGAACACCGGAACGAAGAAGGGCTTCTCCAAGAAGGAGGAGAAGCAGGGGCCGAAGTTCTACCCCTGAGGAGGAAGGGACTAAGAAGCATCATAGGGACAGGTACGAAAGACTTAATTCCGATTGGGAAAGGACTAGACCCAACAAAACGAAAGGACTAAAAGATGAAACCATGACTGCACGAGAAGCAGCAAGAAAAGCATTGAGGAATATTGCATCTTCCTCTTTTGCAAGAAAATTACAGGAGGCTAGATTGCCGAGCAGAGTGAAACACGGAACATTTGTCATCTACGAAACAGATGCTGATCCCGTAGCACACATACAGCATTACCAGCAGGCAATGTTTATGCATGAAGGAGACGATGCAATTATGTGTAAGATGTTCCCATCAAGTTTGGGGAAGGTAGCTTTGTCTTGGTTCCATAAGTTGGAACCACGCTCCATCCGAACATGGGTGCAGTTGGCTGAAGAATTCACTGCTTGTTTCTTAACAAGCAGAAGAGCTCCAAAAAACTTTTGAGAGTCTCTCCTTTATGAAGCAAGGCGAGGATGAGCCGATCAGAAGTTATGCAAAAAAATACTGGGAGACTTTCAATGGGATTGAAGGTTGCAGTGAGGAATACGCAATAGCCTCGTTCAAAATCGAGTTGCCTGTCCGGGGAGAACTGCGTAAGTCCTTGAACATGAGTCCCGTAAGAACATTAGCAAAGTTAATGGAACACATAGAGCAGCATGCCAGAAACGAAGACGGCAAGGTAGTTGCCGAGCAAGTTAAAGGCCTTGCAAAGAAAGCAGACAAGCCAGAGCCCAAAACCTATCGAGAGAGGAGGGACTATGGGTAGGCTAAGAGAGAGCCGAATAAACAAGCACCTGATCCAAAATCTTTCTTTTCCTTTTACCACAGTTTGGAAGGAGCCCATCTATTGGATTTTTTATCGAATAAAGAATCAGTCTTACTTCAAGTGGCCCTCAAGTCTTGGTGGAGATAAAAATACAAAACGTGTTACGAATCAGCACTGCAGCTACCATAAGGATTGGGGTCATATGATTAAGGATTGTGAGATGTTTAAAAAGCACCTCGATGATCTGGTCTCGCGAGGTTATCTCAAAGAATTTATCCAGGAAGACCCCAAGGATAAAGAAAAAGCAATGGAATTGGATTACGAGCAGAATCCAAATGGCATAATCCATATGATACATGGATTGGCCGAGCCTTATACGAGGAATGAGGTGAGATTACTCCAGAGACAAATCAAACATGACCAACATGTAATGCGGTTGGGAAAGAAAAGAGGGCGTGACGAAGAAATATGCAACAAGGGCATAGTTTTCACTGATGAGGATCTGAGAGGAGTCCAGGTACCTCACAATGATGCTTTAGTCATAACCCTACGAGTTGGGGAATATGACATGGAAAGAATCCTGGTGGATTCAGGGAGTTGCACCGAGGTGCTATATTACGATGCATTCAAGAAGTTGGGATTGACACAAGCAGATTTGACACAATCAGTAACCCCCTTGGTCGGATTCGGGGCAGGAGCAGTGTGGCTATTAGGAAAGGTAACTTTGCCTGTTCGGGCAGGGACAGTGGTACTGTGAACTGACTTCTTGGTGGTGGATGTGCCATTCTCCTATAACGTGATTATAGGGAGAACATGGTTACACAAGATGAGGGCAGTCTCTTCCACCTTCCATCAAATGGTAAAGTTCTCAAGATCCAATGGGATTGAAAAGATCAAGGGTAACCAGAAGGTAGCTTAACAGTGCTTGGTGTCCATCGTAAAGAGAATCCAGAATGCCCACCATGTCTATACGATGGAAGCCCCGGATCGACCGACTATCGAGGACGTCGGAAAGGACCCAACAGAGAGAGTAATTGAGGGTTTGAAGAAAATACAGATCAACGAGACTGATCCAGAAAGGTATTTCCTCATTGGAGAAACATTACCGGCTGGGGAAGAAGCTGAATTGGTAAGTTTCCTGAAGAGATACATTGACGTATTTACCTGGATACCAGAGGAAATGCTCGGGGTGGATGCAGATGTCATCTGCCACCATTTGAACATTAATCCACAACATAAGCCAGTCATTCAGAAGAAGAGAAGGGCAGCCGTGCAGCATGTTGACGCTGTTATCGAAGAGGTAGATCGTTTGTTGGAGGCCAAGGCAATACGAGAGGTTTATTATCCAGAATGGTTATCCAACACAGTGGTAGTGAAAAAGAAGAATGAAAAATGGCGTGTCTGTGTAGATTTCACAGACTTGAACAAAGCATGCCCAAAAGATAGTTTTCCTCTTTCCAGAATTGACCAATTCGTAGATGCCATTGCTAGATATGAACGGATGAGCTTTCTCGACGCATATCGAGGATATCATCAAATTGCTATATTTAGGCGTGATCTGGAAAAAACTTCTTTCATTACACCACAAGGGTTATACTGCTATAGTGTCATGCCCTTTGGACTGAAGAATGCAGGGACAACATACCAAAGACTGGCAACCATCATGTTCAAAAAGCTCCTTGGTAAGACTATGGAGGTTTACATTGATGATATGGTGGTGAAAAATAAGACTCGCCAAGGACACATAGCAGATTTAAAGGAGGCCTTTGAAATCCTAAGAAAGTACCAACTAAAACTCAACGCCTCAAAATGTGCGTTTGGAGTGGGATCTGGAAAGTTCTTGGGTCACCTTGTAACCATGAGAGGGATTGAGGCAAACCCTAACCAAATAACGACCCTACAGAATTTACAAAGTCCCAAAACCACAAAGGAAGTCCAGAGATTGACTGGAATGGCTGCAGCACTCAATAGATTTATCAGTAGATCAAATGATAAGTGCAGACCTTTTTTTCAGTTGCTTAAAAAAGGGAAGGATTTGAATGAGGAGCAGAGTGCGAGCTGGCCTTCCAGGACCTAAAGAAGTATTTAGTCGAAGCCCCACTTCTGTCAACTCCACTACCTGGTGAGTCTTTAATTTTGTATCTGGCAGTTTCTGAACATGCTGTAAGTGCGGTCTTGTTAAGAGATATAGGATCCGAGCAAATCCCAGTCTATTACGTGAGTAAAACATTACTAGACGCAGAAACAAGGTATCTGCCGCTTGAGAAGCTGGTCCTAGCATTAAGGACAGTGACAAGGAAATTGCCACAATATTTTTAAAGTCATAAGGTTGTAGTTTATACCGAGTTCCCATTAAAGTCGCTGCTACAAAAAGTAGACTTCTCGAGAAGGATCTCAACTTGGTCTGTTGAGTTAAGCCAATACGATATTGATTATCAGCCGAGTACGGCAATCAAAGGCCAAGTGTTGGCTGATTTTGTGGCAGAATTCTCGCCTGCAGTAGAACCTTTGCCTCCCACGAGAAAGGAGCAGGTAACAGGGCCACCAACAAAGAAGAACCAGGCCCCAGCCGAACAGAATCCCCTGGAATGGAGGCTATTTGTTGACGGATCAGCATGTAACACAGGATCAGGGATTGGGATTATGCTATTTCCCCCTGATGGAGTGATGTTGGAGCTATCTGTTCTGCTAGGGTTCAATGCATCAAATAACGTGGCGGAGTACGAGGCACTCTTAGCTGGCTTAAGAAGTGCAAAAACCCTAAAAGCAGAACTGGTTAGGGTATATTATGATTCACAGCTTGTGGTCAATCAATTGTCCGGGGAATATGAAACCCGGAGTGAAAAGATGGCAGCCTACGTGCAGGCAGCCAAAGACCTGCTTGATACCTTCAAAAGGGTATATATTGAACAGATAAGTTCTGGATAGAATACTCATGCAGATTCATTAGCTTGGTTGGCTGTAGCTGTACCAACTGAGTTTAAAAGGAAGGTGGCAGTAGAGTATCTGAGTGAGCCAAGCATTGGGAGAAGTGTGGAGTTGGTCTTGGACGTGAACCAAGGACCAAGTTGGATGGACCCAATCGTGGAGTTTTTACGAGACGAAATACTCCCTTCTGACAAAAAGGAGGCTCATAAGATAAGGACCAAATCTACTAGGTTTTGGCTGTCCCCAGAAAGAAAATTATATAGGAAGTCTTTTACAGGTCCCTATTTCCTTTGTGTGCATCCTGAGATGGTGCAAAAATTCCTACACGAAATTCATGAGGGAACCTGTGGAAGCCATGCTGGGGGCAGATCCATAGTCCACCGAGCAATTACCCAAGGTTACTGGTGGCCACACATGTAGGAAGATGCCAAGGTTTATGTGAAAATCTGTGAAAAGTGTCAGAAAGTCTCACCAATGATTCGGACACCGGCAGAAGACTTGGTGCCATTGACAAGTCCTTGGCCATTTGCCCAATGGGGTATGGACATCATGGGTCCACTCCACAAAGCAACTGGCAATAGGAAATTTCTGTTGGTGGCAACGGATTATTTCACTAAGTGGATCGAGGCAGAATCATTGGCTAAGATCACTGAACCTATGATAGAAAGGATCGTATGGAAAAGTATTATTACTCGATTTGGGGTCCCTTATTCATTGATTACAGATAATGGGTCCCAGTTTCAGAAAAAGTTTAAAGCTTTTTGTGCCCAATACGAGATACGAAATTACTACTCAACCCCAGCCTACCCTCAGAGTAACGGGCAGGCAGAAACTTCTAACAAAACCATTCTTGACAGGATCAAGAAAAGGTTGGATAAAGCAAAGGGAAAGTGGCCAGATGAATTACCATTGGTACTATGGGCGCATCGAACGACGCCTAGGAGGTCTATGGGAGAGACCTCCTATTCATTAGCATATGGTACAAAAGCAGATGAAACCTAGAAGTTGGCCTTCCAACCAATAGAACAGCAATGGTTGAGAGGGGTGGAAGATTCTCTCATTGGGTAAAAGGAGGTGATTGTTGGATTTTACCCATTGATGAGAGGGGTCCCAATTGAAAGTGACCCAGGCCCCAAAGTCAAAGATCTTAGCCACCAACAGCTGAGATTTTAGGCGCCGGATCCCGACGATTTGATTCTTGCGTGACTGAGCCTTAAATGGCTTTGGACTTTTGTTTCACCTTTGTTGTATATATACATGTATGTGTAGGAGTAGAAAGGTGTGGAACTGAGAGAGAGATCAGAGAGAACTAGAGTTGTCTGAGAGAGGGTTTTCATGATTTGTATTTTAGTTGATTAATACAAAGTCGGAGTTTTTTCCTCTCATAAATTGTGTGTGACTCCCATAAAGCACAACACTCCTAGACAAATAATCGATAAACCCCACATGGTAGAAATCGTGACCGTTGAAAGAGGAGAGAGGGAACGAGGAGCAAATGTTGTTGGTTTGGATTCCAACGTCGATTAGTCGTATTGAGTAGTCAGTGTAATAGATTGATTGGACGTAGTATTTTTCGGATAAAGGATGGAGGATTGTGCGATTGTTTTCATCGCAGGAAAGAGTGAAGAAGTTGTCGTTACAGGTGTTGGATGGGTCGCCTTGTAATTGGAAAGGAAAAGTGATATGGATGTCTCCGCAGGAATTAATAAATTGCTGGTTTTGATTTCCGTGGCAGGATACTCAAAACAGGATGAGAAGAAGAAGAATAGGGGGTTTGTTACCCGCCGGCGCGAGGACCATTCCCTCATAGAGAGAGAGAGAGAGAAATACTAGTACTAGTTCTGCTTTTGTTGGATGGCCAAAAGAAATTTAGTTTTGAAGCTGATGAGAAGAGAGAAAAATGATAAACGAAAATCAATGAATAGAAGTGAAGGTAAAAGATAGATAAACATGTGGAGCTCACTAAGTCAAGGTGAATATCAGTACTGACTTTGAACACTGATTGTTGAATTTTCCACAAGAAAAGAATAAGAACACTGGTTGTAGTCTTTGAAGAGAAGAAAAGGAGCCACATAGTTCATCTAAAACCTTTTCTTAAACGACTCTATTTCTATAGCAAAATATGGAACTAGTACATGTCTCTGCTAAGGATTTTGAGATATTCAGAGAGAGATAGAGAGAAGTACCATGTCCATACACATTTTCTTCTTTCTCCTAATCCTTTCCACAGCCTAGGACGATTGCACTTCTAAAACCTGCTCCGATCACGGTCCACCAATCCGTTTCCCATTCCGTATAAACAACCACCACCCCCCTCACTGCGGTTATCCTGGCTTCGACCTCTCTTGCTCTCCAAATAACACTGCCACTGTTCTCGACCTCTCTACTTCAGTCAAAGTTCAAGTCATCCACATCGATTACAAATCTTGACTGATTCACATCAAAGACCCAAACCGCTGCTTCCCGCAACAGCTTCAAAACCTCAATTTGTCCACCACTCCCTTTCAATTTGCAGATATCGTTTACACTTTTAGTTTATTCAGTTGCCCTTTAGCGAAACCGGGTTTCTCGTATAGGGTAACTTGCCTCGGTGGTGATGGTCGTGAAGTGTATGCCGAGTATGGTGAGGTGCGTGTCTATTATGCCTATGATCTGCCCCAGATGCTATATTGCAGAGAGACATATAATTTGTCAGTTCCGATTGAGGAGTTTCATCAAGCTGATCTGCAATTGAAATGGCACCGATGAGTTGAAGCCAATTTGCGTATGGGATCTTCTCTACTTTGCCATTTTTTTTTTCTAGTATTTAATCTAGCCTTTCTCGTAATCTTTATCTATCTATCTTCTATATTATAAAATAAAAAGGTGTAGGGCCCCCAAAAGATAAGTTGTTGCAATGGCTATGATTGAATTGAACCAATGGTTGATATGTATTCTCCTACATTTAAGAACGTACCCACACTCTTTCAAATTTATTACAAAAATGCCATCAATTTTTTTTTTCCAGCCATGTCGACGTAGGTAGTGTCGTAGACACAGACAAAGCCTAGATTTTTTTATAATTACCCAGACTATTTACTATACGGACTTAAAATCTCAACCCAACCCTATAAGCCTAAATACATATCCCAAATCCTTAAAAAAGTGGGCTAGGCTGGGCAGACTATCGGGCCGGTGTACACCCCTATCCACTAAGTACTCTTCACAAGTCGTGGCGCCGCTAATGCTGTCAAACAAACGAGCTCCAGATAGTAGTTAGAAAAGTTTTAAACACCATTTTCAACACACAAAGAGAAAATATAACAAGTCTTCTCTATCATTCACAACTCATGACTTGGTGATTGCAGGTGTGAATTTAGGCTCATTTCTACTTCTTAATCCTCATTGCAATGTATTGGTTCTATAGACAAAGGAAAGTAAAGAGAAAAGATCATCTAAAGATTGAGAGGTTCTTGGAGGATTATAGTACTTTGAAGCCGACAAGATACTCTTATATATGCTGATATCATGAAAATTACAAAACAATTCAAGGACAAAGTAGGCCAAGGAGGATATGGAACAGTATATTGGGGACAACTTCCAATGATGTTTATGTTGCGGTTAAGATCCTCAATAGCACTAAGGGGAATGAGGAAGATCGAGTTCATCAACGAAGTGGGAATAATTGGTACAATCCACCATGTTAATGTGGTTCGTTTGGTTGAATATTGTGCTGATGGATTTAGAAGAGCTCTTATTTACGAGTTCTTTACAATGATTCGCTGGAAAAGTTTACATCATCTGATCACAAGAAGTGTTCACTTGGTTGGAAGAAGCTGCTAGAAATTGCTATGGGTATAACCAAAGGGATTGAGTATCTTCACCAAGGGTGTGATCACCAAATCCTTCATTTTGATATTAAACCACATAATATCTTGTTGGATGATAATTTGAATCCAAAGATATTGGATTTTGGTCAAGAAGAGTTGTGTTCAAAGGAACAAAGCGTTGTATCCATGACGACTGCCAGGGGGACTATTGGCTACATTGCACCGGAAGTGTTCTCTAGGAACTTTGGGATTGTATCATACAAATCAGATATTTATAATTTTCGGGATGTTGTTGCTTGAAATGGTAGGAGGGGAGAAGAATTTTGATGTAATGGTGAATAGCACCAACCAAATTTACTTTCCATAATGGATTTACAATTCTTTAGACAGAGGAGAAGAGCTAGGAATACATATTCAGGATGAAGGAGATGCCAAGATTGCGAAGAAGTTAGCAATTGTGGGACTCTGGTGCATTCAGTGGCAACCAGTTGATTGGCCTTCGACGCATATATGGCGTGATTCAAATGTTGGAAGGAGATGGAGACATGCTGATCAAGCCTCCCAATACATTTGCCTCTACAAATCCAACTTTGGCCACGCGAGTGGAGAGCCTTTTAACAGCGAGTTGGAAGTTATTGTTGAATCCGAATGAGAAAGATAAACCACTATCTTTTTCATCAATTGATATGTGACACTGTGAGATATATAAATAAAATGCGTCAGATTTTAATCTAATGATATATGGCCTTACCATAAAGCTTCTGTTGTGCTTTGAAGTATGGGATTTGCCTCCAATGTACCGGTATCACGACCAATTCATAATGGTACTTTTATCGTCTTTTCTAGAGTTATTGATGGGATTCTATCCCTATATATGTTGCAGTCCGTGGTAGCTAAGAAACATTTTGTACCATAAAAAAAACTAACGCTTGTGTGGAACAGGAATCTACGCAAAAAAATCTGTATAAGTAGCAAAACTGTGAATAAGAATAAGTTCAGTCTAGAGGTCACCTCAATAGAAAAAACATAACACTCAGAGTATCAATGGATAAGCTCCTTAATTATGGATTTTCCAAGTAATTTGACATCTCCAATTTAAAGCTAACCATGTGTTGTGGATACTCTAAAACTGGAAGAAACGTTCAACAAGTCTTGCAAATCACCCTACTTGGTAAGTGCACTATCGTTGGAAGCTTTGACAACATCCGAGGGATACATTACTTGGATCAGTATTGTTCATTATCTAGGTAAATACTACACTTTCCGATTCAAAATAATAGTCTCCAACTTGTAATTTTAGAATTAAAAAATTATGTACGAAATATTTTTTGACTAAAAAATTGTGTACTTTTTTTTTACGTAAGAGACTATGAAAATGAGATGTAGAGAGTAGTATTATTTATAACCAACACCAAATAAATTCACATCTTAGACCACTAACGATAATTGGAATATGGTAAATCATTTTAGGGGGCGTTTATTTAATTATTTGCCTTTAAACTATTCCCTCCATCCCCATTTTTTAATTCTTTTTGGAAATTCTAACTATATTAGGAAACATAATTATTACATGTCTAATCACCATATTATGCTAGAGGCACATCGGTGTGGCTGAGTTCAGCCACACCCCTCTCACATGCAGGTGGAACCCACTTCCACCTGCATGTGAGAGGGGTGTGGCTGAACTCAGCTACACCGATGTGTCTCTAGCACCTTATTCCACCTTTCAATTATTGCTTTTTAAATTTTTTTAGTACTATTGATTTAAAAGTAAAAGGGTAAAATATAACTTTTATTAACTACTCCGCATAACCTTTTTTGTTTGAAGTGAAACAATATTTTTGAGACAGCCAAAAGTGCTAACTGAGACAAAAATAGACATGGAAGAAGAATTCAACTTTCATAGGAGTAAATAATTTGCAATTATTATATAGTCACAAAGACTCACACAACACTTGACATACACACATCTTTTAGTAGGTCTTTCACACACACTAAAGGTATAATGTGTATAGGTTTTAATGTGAATTGTGTACGTATTTGTGGCAGTAGAAAACTAGTATCAGAAAAAATAGTACGGGATCAGAAGATCCAACTCACTTCCGGAGCAAGGATAGCGGCAAACGGCATCGACAGTCACAGAATCTCCGAAGCAGGAAGCCCTTTCCTTGCATCTATTGCATCCTCCGTAGTATTCGAATGAAGCCACAAACCCATACCCCAACTCCTTATAGAAATCCAACCACGACAAATTCGATCCCCTTTCTCCGATCAACGGGGACGATGTAAGGTAAAACACCTCCAAAAGGCACGAATTGGGGACATCCCATATGCCAACATCTCCCGCCACAACATACGAATAATACCCATTTCCCGAATTGTCTCTGGTACTGTTACAATATCCAGTCTTGTTTATGTAAATACTAGGAGATTGGACTGGGTTTTCGCAACTCAGGAACACGACGGAGTTCGCATCCGCATACAGCACGTCGTAGGGAACAGTACTCGCCCGGTAGAAATCGCCAAAGGTCAAAGAGGAGGGAGGGAAAGACGAGCAAATATCGTTGGATTGAAATCCTACGTCGACGAGACGGATTGATTGGGCAGTGTAATCGATTGATTTCACGTAGTATTTTCTGGAGAAGAGATGAAGGACTGTGCGATTGTTTTCGTCGCAGGAAAGAGTGAAATATTCGTCGTTACAGGTGTTGGATGGATCGCCTTGTAATTGGAAAGGGAAGGAGATGTTGTGGATGTCTCCGCAGGAATTGATGAATTGCTGGTTTTGATTGCCGTAGCTGCAGGTTACTGAAAACAGGAGGAGAAGGAGGAGAAGAAGAGGGGGTTTGTTACCAGCCAACGCGAGGGCCATTCCCCCAAAGGGGAGAGAGAGAGAGAGAGAGAGAGAGAGAATACTAGTACGGATGACCAAAAAATTTTAGTTTTGAAGCCAATGAGAAGGGAGAAAAATGATAAAACGAAAATCAATGAGGAGAAGTGAAGATAAAAGATAGATAAACTTGTGGACCTCATTAAGTCAAGGTCAATATCGGTGTCTTTGAACACCGAATGCTGAATTTTTCACAAGAAAAGAATAAGGTTTCGTTTCGGAAACCTTCTTAAAAAATAAGTATTTATTTTGCCACTTCTTATTAAAAAATAAAAAGGATCATTTCACAAAATCCAAATAAAAAATTTCTTTCACATTTTCAAACTCAAAAATAATGTAAATAAAAAAAAAATTTAATTTTTTTTGCACCGTATTAAAGATCTCAATGAGATCTATCAAACAAGATTTATAGTGGTAGGAAAATTATTTGCGTAAACACATGATTTTTAAGCTTGAAGTTGCCTTATACAAAAAATAAGACTGTTGCTATGATAATGGGCGCCAGTGGAGGGAAATCGTACCGGCGGCCGCGCCGGGCCGTCTCCGGCCACCGAACGGCCGATCTGAGCCGTCCAAAAATTCGAAAAAAGAAAAACAAGGGGGTTTGTCCGGGAATCAACGGCATCCGAGGTGTGTAGGGTGCTTGATCTGAGCACCTATTTTCCGTGTATATATGATCAAGCACCCTACACACCTTGGATGTCGTTGATTCTCACGATAGCCCCCTCGGGTTTTTTTTTTAGAATTTTTGGACGACTCGGATCGGCCGTCCGGTGGCCGGAGACGGCCCGGCGCGGCCGTCGGTATGATTTCCCTCCCCGGCGCTCATTGGTACCTATGTAAATTCTGAAAAAATAAGTACCAACTTCTTATTTTTTTGGAACAACCCTTATTATTGAACAAAAAATAAGTTCTTATTTGTTTTCTGGTACGGGCTCTAAGAACACTACTGATTGCTGAGAACAAAAGCCATGCTGAATTTTCCAGAGCAGTGCTACGTGCACAGCAGGCTTTGCACAGCAGCTGTGCACAGCGGTCGTTTTCTCCAGCCTCGAGTCCCGCAAAGATGATCGGAGCCGCTCATTTTGTTCAAAATATGTCGTTTAAGATCTCCGTAAAAAATGAGCTTCATTCGATATCGTTAGAGGCATTAACAAAACACCTAAAATCACTTCAGAATTTAGGCTAAGTTCTGAAGTGATTTTGGGTGTTTTATTAACGCCTATAACGATATCGAATGAAACTCATTTTTTACGAAGACCTTAAACGATATATTTTGAACAAAATGAGCGGCTCCGATCATCTTTGCGCGACCCGAGGGGGGAGAAAACGGCCGCTGTGCACAGCCTGCTGTGCACAAATCATTTCTGAATTTTCCACAAGAAAGAATAAGAACAGTACTGATTGCAGAGAACAAAGGAGCCATGTTGAATTTCCCACAAGAACACTGTTTGCAGAGAAGAAAGGGAGCCACACAAATGTTCATCTAAAACCTTTCTTAAACGAATAGAACTACAAGTCCCTATATAGGATTTTGAGAGAGAGCTAGAGAGAGAGACATTTTATATTGAAGTAGAAAATGTGGCAATTTCAACTCATATTTTTGAACCTGTCCAAAACCACCTACTTAGGCTCCGTTCCAGAAATCTTCTTAAAAAACAAGCAGCTTATTTCATATTTTCAAATTTAAAAATAATGTAAATAAAAAATATTTTTTCAAATTTTTTTGCATTGTATAAAAGATATCGATGAGTTCTTTCAACCAAGATCCATATTGCATATTTTTAGATTTCAATAAGTCCATAATTTTTGAGTTTGAAATTGCCTTCTTAAAAAATAAGAACTTTTTTCGAGTTCTGGAACGGGCTCTTATAACCCAACCTAACCCAACCCGCTCATATATAAATATAAGTTCATATGGGTTGAAGATGAGTTCAACATGGATTGTAAATTTTTTTTTTGAATCGATTCAATCCATTTATCATGGAAGCCCAAAGGCAATATAGTTTCATCACGAAATACTGGAGTGAACCAAAACTATCTAAAACTACTATAAAGACACATATTGCCGAAACAGGCCGGCGATAAACGTCGGGACATAAGAACCAATCTCTGCAAAGATATATAGTAGAGTATCCAATGATTTCCGGTTCAAACCCACAGTCAGCACAAGATGAAACTGGCGGGTATGATGTCCAGAGAAGATCAACGCTGGCACACCCATATAAAAAAGGCACAACGACGCCAACGAGTAACCACCGACTAACGAAACCCACTGATACAGGTAGGAACACACCAGTAATACGCTTTGGTTTTGACGTGTTAATAAGAAGTCATTTGACATTGAAAGACTTTAGCTAAATCGTTTTGTTCTCATGGGCATTGGAATAGTATGCATCTAAAATATTTTTATGATGTCTATTTTATTTTTCATTGGGTGGATTCGTAATTACTAGTAATTAACTAGTATGTTTACAAATGGCCTGGCAAAAAAAAAAACTATGTTTACGGATGCCTAAAGCTTAAAGTTTGTTTTTGGTGAATTTAATTTTACTAATTTTTGTAAAAGACGGTATGAAAATACTAAGTGTCCGCACAATTACTCAAGCATTGTTATTAGGGGGGTATTCTGGTCTTTTAAACACAGAAGTTAACAAGTTAACAGCAGAGGGAAGGCTTGATATTGTCAAAAAAAGCAAGTGACGTCAGTGACATTTCAGAAATCCTAGGGGAGGTCTTTGCATGTGTCAGAAGCCTTAGGGGAGGTCAGTGAAATTTGCCCTTAATGCTTTTAGTTTATTCAGGTGCCCTTTAGTGAAACCGAGTTTCTCGTATAGGGTAACTTGCCTCGGTGGCGATGGTCGTGAAATGTATGCCGAGTATGGTGAGGTGTGTGTTATGGGTGTCAAATGGGTGGGTTTGGGTCAAAATAGACAAGATGTAAGTGGGTTGGGTCTTTAATGGGTCATTGATCCATTTAGACCCATTAATTAGGAGTCCAATTGCCTATACCCAACCAAACCCATTTATTTAAAATCAAACCCAACCCGTCCATTAACCCAATTAAAATTAAAAAGGACTAAAATACTTATATATACGGAAATGACCATATCACCCTTGTACATTTAAATGACCAAATTACCCTTGCATACTAAAATTACCATAATACCCCTACATACTAAATTACCAAATTACCCCAACATGCTAAAAGTAAAAAAATTGATTAGCTTACAATATTGATTTCAAGGAAAGAATATAGGAGCAGTACTAACCTGATCTAACAATCTATTCAAAAAAAACCTGATCTAACAAAAAGTAAAAAAACAATAAAAGAGAGAAAAAAGTATCCAAAAAAAAAAAAACAATATAGTCTGAAAGCGTGGCAACGAAATTACGGTAGTTTGATTAATGGAGTAATCTTACCCAGTCTTGGAGATAGAAAGCTTATATATACTCGAGGAGATAAAGATCTTTCAACTTTCGTCTCTGATCTTCTTCGATTTCAATCTCTTCCTCTCAAATTCCTAACACAGTCCAAAATCTCTCTCTCTCTCTCTCTACAATTCTGGTTAATTGTCCGGACAGGGTAATGAGTTTGCAACAACAGATTGGAGCTCTATCAGTAACACTGATATCGGCAGAATCAGGCATCATTTCCGGCGACACAATTCCGGCGACGGTGAGCGCGTCACCCGGGTGGAGGTCGCCGACGTAACATGTTAACTTTTGTGGTAGTTCTATTTTTTAGTTGGGTAATGTTCATGACCCATTGGGCATTTGAGTTGACCCAATTGAAACCTAATTAAGATCCAATAATAAATGGGTTAGATGGGTTTAGACCCATTCTAACCAAACTAATAAATGAGCTGGATTTGGTCTATTTTTTAATAGGTGGATTTGGGTTTCTTAATGGGTCTGGATTCAATTTGCCACCCCTAGTGTGTGTCTATTATGTCTATGATCGACCCCACATGCTATCTTGTAGAAAGACATATAATTTGTCGGTTCCGATTGAAGCGTTTCATCAAGCTGATCTGCAATATATTGAAATGGCACCGACGAGATGAAGGCAAGTTCTATGGGTACCCTCTTTCTCTACTTTGCCATTTGTTTTTTTTTTTTTTTTGGTATTTAACCTGGCCTATCATTTGCAAGCTCAAAACACAAGAAGTTTAAAGAACCTTTGCATACCCACAACAATAGATCTTGTAAACTTCTTGAGAGACAAAAACAAGTGCAGTTTTGTGAAGTTGTTTACACTCAATTTTGGTCAAAATTTAATTAGTGGACCGAAAGCTTGATATTGTAAAACAGAAGTTACAAGGGGAAATTATAGGCCGGTCCCATTTTTTTAATGGGGTTCCGTGCCAACCCTCTTTTGTCAAGACCTACCGTCCAAGTCCTTTTAAAAGATACTTTTACCATTTTGCCCTCAAATGCTCTCTCTATGTTCAGCCTTCAAGTCATTTCCTAAACCTCAACCTCCCACCACCATCGCCCTTCTCTCCCATCGTCGATCACCGTCGATCTGAGCGTCGTCGCCATTGGTGGATCTTTTCCGGTCATCTTTGTATCCTGCCAGACATCATCGATCCACGTTCTGTGCCCCAGAATAAATACATATAGTTACTGAACTGACAATTTTATTCTCCTATAAAATTGAAATCGTCTACGGGAATAAAATACATGTCAATCATAGAGATTACCCGCCCGGGACGGAGAGAGAGGCTTGGACTGAGCGGTGGCGGAGGGCTGCACCCCCGCCGGTGATTTCTTTGGTGCCGCTGCGATTTTCTGTTCCCAAGCAGTGATGAGCTGGCTCGGGTCCCCTAGTTTTTGCTTTAACTCCATAATTTTATAGATCTTACAACAGGTGTAGCTTAGATAGAGAAAGTAGATAGGTGAAGGCTGATGAGAATAGGGAGGGAGATATGGAGGGGTCTGAAAATCGTAAGTCGGAGCTGAAGAGCATGTGAGAAATTTTTTTTTTTTTGTTGGTAAGTTTTTCTGCTATTAAAAACACTATTGGGTGTATTTGAGTGTGTGCGGCTACACTAGATTAACAAGTAGGTTTTGTGATTTTTTGAATAGAGATGTGAATTGTGCACAACATGAGTTTAGGGGGTGTGAATTTTTGCCCGTGCAATTTTAAAAGTGTTACCGCTTCACATTTCCTTAGATCAAAAAGTATTGGGGGTGTGAATTCTTGGGATGAATTCTTTGAGGTATGAATTTTTGGGGTGTGTGAATTCTTGGAGTCCTAAGATGTGAATTTTTAAGGTGTGAATTTTTTCATACCTTTCAAATTACACAATTTATATCTTATCTACACTATTCACATCCCAAATTACACAATTCACACCCTTAATGAGCTTGCTACTTACAAAATCTGAAACAAATTACTGTAATTCCTAAATGTAGAATTCGACCAAACCCAGGATATACCCAATTGAGATGAATCTAGATTAAAGCAAATACATTAAAAAAGAAAATAACATAATTCAATCAAGGTGGGTTTTTACTCGGATAATCCAGAAACTGAACCTGAGATTTAGAATCAGAGATGGGTTATGTGCAGAAGAAAAAAAATAATTTTTGCGGGTGTGAATTATTCGTTTGAGAGGTGTGAATTGTTTTATTTTGGAGGGTGTGAATTATGCCTTCGAAGGGTGTGAATTCTTTCATTTTGGGGTATGAATTCTGTATTTTGGGAAATGAGTTGTGTAGATTATGTATGAATTTTGCATTTAGGTGTGTGAATTCTTTTATTTTGCAGGGTATGAATTCTGCATCTAAGGGATGTGAATTCTTTCATTTTGGTGCATGAACTCTGCATTTTGGGGATTGAGTTGTGATGTTTGAAAAGGCAGAATTCACACTCACAATTTAACAAATTTAAAGAATTCATACATTCGAAAAAGAAGGAATTCACATTCACAATTTAACAATTCACACATAGGGTTTAGGCACTTTAATAAGGGTACCCCTAGGGTTTAAACACTTTACACTCTCAAGAATTCATACCCATCTGCATAATTTACACTGTTTACAGAATTCACACCCATCTGCAAAATTCACACCCCTTCGGGTGAATTCTTGGTGTGTGAATTCAGGCCCCGTACACCTCTGGCGGGTGTGAATTCTTAGGGCTACAAACAGCACTTTCCACACCTTTTGCAGAATTCACACCCCTATAATTTTACACCATTTTTGCAGAATTTACATGTTTGAAAAAGATAGAATTCACATTACAAAATTAAGAATTCATATTTTCGGAAAAAAGAATTCGCACCCTTAAAAAAGATAGAATTCACATCACCTAATTCACACCCTCATAATTCTCACCCAAATGCTAATGCACCAATGCTAACTCCAAGTATAATCAGTTTAATTTTTGGTGTGAGGTGTGAATTTGGCCCAAATACAAAATTCACACCCCTAAAAATTCACATAAATAAAGAATTCACACATTTAAAAAAGACACAATTCACCCCAAACAAACAACCAGTGGTTCTCTTCACCTGTGAAATCTAAACAGCAAAATTTAACAAAGGAGGGAATTCTCAACAGTTTCGGATTTTCAGTGAGGAAATATACCCCCATATATCCCAACATAAATAGATAAAAATAGTAAAAGCTACACACGCAGCAATGGCCGAGCACCGCCATGACCAAGAGCAGCGCTACCAACAACAACAGCAGTAGCAACACCGCGGCGGCCCCACTGCGCGACCTCACCAAATAAAAAATCTAAAAACTCACCCTGTCAAAGCCAGGGTCGCTGCCTTGAACTAGAGTAGAAAAATGTTTTGACTTATCAAAAAAAAAAGAAAAAAGAAAAAGAACTAGAGCAGAAAATGGAAGACAAGTAAACTAGATATTGTTTGAACCTAAACCCCAATTTTCAGTACATCTGGTGAGACCAACACGTCCTTCAATGGTCCGTAGATTGATGGGAGAGGAATCGATGAAAGGTTGAGTATAAAAACCGATGACTCGTTGTCGCCGGCAGCGGCGGGTTGGCAAGCGATTTGGAGGAGGAAGACGGTGGGGAACGTGAGCAGGTGGACACGGAGACTTCACTGTAACTCCGACGACCTCGCTATATGATGAAGGAGACAAAGTTGTGTGGCTTTCAATTTGAGGGGAGAAGATCAGAGCGGGGTATTTTGGACATATCACTTAAAACGGGGCTTATGCGGAATAAGTTTGACAAGAGGTGGACTTGAACGGATAAGGAAAGACGAAATAGGGCCGGCCAAGAAGAACCCCAAGTTACAATTGTCCCATTTGGCTAGAGCCTTGTGAGAGGTCATGGGTTTGGACGAGGCAAAATTTCACAACGTGGGAACGTCGAATGCAACCATGGGATGGGAGATGTTGTATTATTAATCCAATTGTTTTTAATTCGGGCATATATATACTATTAAATTAAGTGTTCTTTTATTTTTATCAAGCCGGGCTGGGCTGGGCCTCAAGTGATTTTTCCAAACCCAAACTATTTACTAAATGGACTTAAAATCTCAACCTAGTCCAACACTATAAACCTAATTACACATCCCAAATGCTAAAAAAAGCGGGCTAGGCTGGGCGGACTATCGGGCCAGTGTGCACCCCTATCCACTAAGTACTCTCCACAAGTCGTGGAGCCGCTAGTGCGGTCAAACAAACGGCCCTAGATAGTAGTCAGAAAAGCTTTAAACACCATTTTCAACACACAGAAAATATAACGAGTCTTCTATTTCTTTCACAAGTCACGACTTGGTGATTGCAGGTGTAACTTTAGGCCCATTTCTGCTTCTTAATTTTAATCCTCATTGCAATGTATTGGTTCTATAGACAAAAGAAAATAAAGAGAAAGGATCATCAAAAGATTGAGAGGTTCTTGGAGGATTATAGAGCTTTGAAGCCAACAAGATACTGATCTTATGCTGATATCAAGAAAACTACAAATAAATTCAAGGACAAAGTAGGCCAAGGAGGGTATGGAACACTGAACAGGGGACAACTTTCCAATGATATGTTTGTGTTGTGGTTAAGATCCTCAATAGCACTAAGGGGAATGGGGAAGAGTTCATCAACGAAGTGGGAATAATTGGTACAATCCACCACATCAATGTGGTTCATTTGGTTGGATATTGTGCTGATGGATTCACAAGAGCTCTTATTTACGAGTTCTTATCAAAAGATTCGCTTGAAAAGTTTGCATCATCTAATCACAAGAAGCGTTTACTTGGTTGGAAGAAACTGCTAGAATTTGCTATGGTCATAGCCAAAGGAATTAAGTATCTTCACCAAGGGTGTGATCAACAAATCCTTCATTTTGAAATTAAACCACATAATATCTTGTTGGATGATAACTTGAATCCAAAGATATCGAATTTTGGTCAAACAAAGTTGTGTTCAAAGGAACAAAGTGTTGTATCCATGACAACTGCTAGGGGAACTATTGGCTATATTGCACCATAAGTGTTATCTAGGAACTTTGGGAATGTGTCATACAAATAAGATATTTATAGTTTTGGAATGTTGTTGCTTGAAATGGTAGGAGGGAAGAAGAATTTTGATATAATAGTGAATAGCACCAACCACTTTCCGGAATGGGCTTACAATTCTTTAGATAGGGGAGAAGAGCTAGGAATTCATATTCCGGAGGAAGGATATGTCAAGATTGCGAAGAAGTTAGCAATTGTGGGACTTTGGTGCATTCACTAGTACCCAGTTGACAGGCCTTCAATGCATGGTATGATTCAAATGTTGGAAGGAGATGGAGACACACTGATCAAGCCTCCCAATCCATTTGGCTCTACAAATCTTACTTTGGCCATGGGACAGTCGAGTGGAAGGCCTTTTAACAACGAGTTATAAGTTATTGTTGAATCAGAGTGAGAAAGATAAAATCAGTATTTTTCATCAATTGATATGTGACAACGTGATATCAAAAAAATAATAGTAGTAGTATGTACCAAATTTAATCTACCGATGTATAGCAGCCTTACCATAAAGCTTCTGTTGTGCTTTGAAGATCACGACCAATTCATAATGTTACTTTTATCGTCTTTTCTAGAGTTATTGATGGGATTCTATCCCTATGATGTAGTCCGTGGTAGCTAAGAAACATTTTGTAACGTACTAAAAACAAAGATTTTTGCAGATTAACGTTTGTGGTATAGTTGTTTCAAAATTTACTGGAAATATTAATTGCTGATAAATCTCGTTCTTGTGGTCAAATAGAATGAAATATTCAAATATGCAATCAGAATATGCTACCATCCAGGATTATTAAATTTGCAAGAAACTAGAGACATTGACCACTTAACAGGTCTGCTTTCCCTTTGGTGATTCTATCAACTTTTCTTTCTTTCTTTCTTTTCTTAACACATGCAATGATCTTTAGTAAGTCATTAAAAACTTCAATCACGTTTAACAAAAAGACAATAAAAATAAAAAACCAAAATCTACACTACTCGAGCCCGCAGAGATCAATCAAGAGAGTTCCTACGGACTGAACGAGAAGCATTTGTGCAAAGCCATTCATTGATGCAATCGGGGTGGAAGCAATGACTACATTCGGGTTTGCCGAATTGCTTGACCCTGCCAAAATTGAAACACAAAAGCCCAACACCGAACAACCTAAATGACTCAAAAATAACCTTTTGAAATTCTGGTGAGTCCCAATTTAGATTTATGAATTCAGTTCATCACAGGCTTCATAGCTCCTATTGACAAAAATGTACCAATGTCTGCAAACGAATCTCCAATAGACGTTCTCACTCCAAGACAGAGTATATTTGTTGTCTGCTTAAATATTCAAGCATGGTGACAAGAAAGTGAATGGTTTAAATCTGTTAGCGGTTCATATTTTGGAACAAGTCGAAAAGGCAGAAACAAAAGTCTTCGTTGGCATGAAAACACCTCAATTGGCATATTTCAAATTTGATAAATCCAGCATCTGCAAATTTGCTTCAGCATTTTTGGTAACAAATTTCCACTACCCCATACGCAGGCGGAAAGCAAAATGAAGACATTGAATTGTAAAACAGGTTTGGTTGCAATCCATGGAATACATATTTACCTCCGAAATCTACAACAAAACTATGAAGAAGAGTGCAGTTAAAAATTTAGCAGCTGAGACCTTCAAAACTGAAAGAATGAAATTTCCATGCTCAAGAAACGAGTCATCACCAGTAATCATTGCAGGAGCAGATCCCATTTTTGAAATGGTGAAATCGGTTAGAATCCCTCAAAACTATCTCTCTCTCCTTTGCCAATGATATGTACTTCATAGCATTATGGCAATCTCCACACACGCGAAGATTCTTAAATACAGTAATACGCTTAGGTTTTGACGTGTTAATAAGACCAAATGTCACGGCAATTTTCTCACTGTGTTGCAGCAGGAATTTCTCCTTCTGTTCATCCTCAACATCTTGAAGAACAGAGCTTGTATCAGGGACATAACCCATCTCCTTTATCTCGATAACCAATTGATCAAGTTTTTTCTATATTTCCCCTGCTTGGGCATGGGATGTATTTCCCACGTGAAACTTATGCACCGTATTTTCTATCTCTATCCAGCTGCTGCCAGCTTCTTTTCCCAAATTCTTCTTTTTCATGGTTTTCCTAATTTCTGCTACATCGTTCCATCGGCCCACGGAAGCATACAAGTTTGATAGCAAAATGTACCCCGCTGAATCATTTAGCTCTTTCTCAATAACCATTTCAGCAGCCTGTTTCCCAAGCGCGATGTTACCATGGACTCGACAAGCTCCAAGCAATGTGCGCCAAACTAAAGCGTCAGCTTCGAAAGGCATTGAGTTAATGAGCTGCATGGCTTCCTCTAAGAAGCCTGACCGGCCTAACAAATCAACCATACATGCATAGTGTTCCATTCTAGGGCTTATTCCGTACTCTTTGTACATTGAGTTGAAGTGCTTCCACCCCTCGTCGATCATACCTACGTAGCTACAAGCTGATAGAACAGCAATATAGGTGACCTCATTTGGCTTTATGCCTGCATTACGCATTTCTTGGAACATTTCCAATGCTCTTGTTGTGAACCCATGCTTTGCTAACCCTGTTATAATAGAAGTCCATGATACCACATTCAAAAGTTCCATTTTGGAATAAATTCGCAAAGCAGCTTCCATGTTTCCGAATCTTGAATACATGGAAACTAAAGTATTAGCTATGAGCTGATTTGACTCGAACCCTGCCTTTAGTAACAGAGCATGAATTTGTTCACCCTTAGCAACTGCACCTATACTCGCAGCTCCACTCAAGAGACTAGCAAATGTGAAAGAATCGAGCACGGACCCAGTATCCTCAATTTGATGGAATACTTCAAAGGCTTCATTAGAATCAATATTCTTGGTGTATCCATCAACAATCATGTTGTAAGAAACCAAATTCTTCTCAAACAGAATATCGAAAGCTGTTCGAGCATCTTCCATCCGACCAGATCGAGCATACATGCTTATAAGAGCGTTCCCCACGCAATTAACTGCTGCAAGACCCATTTTCACCACATGTGCATAAATCTGTTCACCAGTATCAGGATCAGAAAGATTTCCACATGCCTTGAAAAGGTTGGAAAAGGTGAAATGATTAGGTAAAACTTGATCCTCGATCATCCTGCAATAGAGCTCAATGGCTTCCTTACTATGCTTTCCACTCTGCCCACAACCTGTGATAATCGAAGTCCAAGATATAACATTATGAACAGGGATAAGGTCGAAAACTTTCCTTGAATTACCCATAGATCCATCTTCCGCACATTTCGCATACATGTCAACCAAACTACAGCCAACACAAACATTGAAAGCCAACCCGTACTTGATAACTTGAGCGTGCAATTGCTGCCCAAACGATAACAGCCCTAACTCTGCACAAGCAGAAACCAAACTAGTAAAGGTAAACTTATCCGGCATATAACCGCTCTCTACCATATCGATAAACAACTCAACGGCTTCCTTTCGATTACTCGTCTGAGAATATCTAGTTATCATCAAAGTCCAAGAGACTGAATTTCTGTCAGGCATTCTGTCGAACACCTTCTTTGCTGAATCAAAGTCACCACTTCCCTTCGCAAACATCTCTATCAATGCACATCCAATACACACGTCAGACTCAAAATACCCAGTCTTTATGACAGACCCAAAAATTATATCCCCAATCCATGCATTCTCGGCATTGGAACACGCCCGAATCACGGGGGCAAAGCCAAACTGATTGGGGTATTCTCCAAACTCAAGCATCTTAACAAAAGTAGATATAGCTTTCGATTCCATATCATTATGTGAGAAGCACGAGATCATTGCGCTCCAAGAAACCACGTCTCGACGCTCACCCATGTTTTCAAAGATAGCATTGGCCGTTACCCAGTCGTTGTTCTTCGAATACAAGCTGATTAGTGAGTTGAGGGAGACCGAGTCGGGCTCGAGCTGCGACTCGGATAGTCTGGCGTGGACGAGCTTACCCAGATGGAATTGGCGGGTTCTGATGGAGGATTTAAGGAGGAGGGAGTAGGTGAAGAGGTCGGGGGTGAGGCCTTGTTGGGTCATGAGATTAAGGGTCGAGATTGCCTGGCGGAGGTGGCCCACACTGGCTTGATGGATCAGGCGGTTCTTCAAGTGTTCGAAGTTGGGATTTTTGAGGGTTTGGGTTGGGGGTGTCTTTTGGCGGGATGGGTTTAGGGTTTTGGGCGGAGGCGGGACCAAATTCGCGGGAGATAGCAGAGAGAGATTGATCATTGCTCTTCTGCTTCAAACGCGATTCAGGAAGTCCGGAACGCGATCTTTGAACTACTAGTAGTTGAGATAAACTTCTTTCCGGCTTTGCCGCAAAGAAGCCGTTTCCAGCAGTCCCAAAACGACGCCGCTTTGATCATGGAAAAGTTGAAAGACATTAGTTCCGAAACACTAATATATTAAAAAATATGATTACAAAATTAAGTACTCTAATTTTTAATTCGTTTGAATATTATTTTTTATTATTTTATCCTAAGTCGTCATAATTATTTTTTGACTTCAAGACTTTCATATGAGAGCCCTAATCTCTATAACCAAATGAATAACATATACTTTAGAACTCTTATATGAGAGTCCTATAGTCATAAATTAATTATAACATTTTAAGGATAAATTGATAAGAAAAATACGATCTTCGCAACAGTTGAAACGGATTCTGTAACGCCCCGCTATTTTCTAAAAATAAACTCCAAAATACACTGTATTTCAAACACTTTTAGCCCCTATTCTCTCCATAAATAAATTACATCACCAAAATAAATTTAAGCCACCAGCTAAATAATCTTCCAAATACTCCAAAAATTATCAACTCTTCCAAGACTTCTCCAAATTAATCCTTATATGCTCCGATTCAATTTCCACTAATCCGGCTCCACACCTGAAAAAGAAATTATCCGGGAAGTATACAATACAACAGAATAACAAAACTCATGTTCAAGTGGAATCAATAAGCGATAACGTATGGATAGGAATGACTTCCTTCTCGTCCTTTCTTTCCTTTAGGACAAGGTGTAAGTTCTTCGATTTGAATGTGGTAAGCATGTGTAGTGAGTACCCTTATTTTAATATCTTTCCTATTTCCTACTGGTAATAAAGGTTGAGTACAGGTAAGACTATCTGAGGTATCTTTTTTTTGTTCTTGTGGATTGTAGCTAGGGGACGAGCAACGTAGAAGAAAGAATCTATCTTTGGGTTTGTGCTCTCCTTTCCCTTCCTTACCTGACTGGGAGGTTGTTCCAAGGTTTCCTAAGGTTTAGGTTCTAATAGGTAAGGCAAGATAAGACTAGATTGTCTCTTCTTACGGTATCCGTTAGTACTATGTTCTCGTAACAGTAAAGATCATATATCCTTCGAGCTGAACCGAACGCGAATATGCAATCCGTGCAGCTAAGCGACCTGCCGGGCAACAAATCAATATCTTTCCTGTAAGATGTAGTTCCTTTTGCTAGGTTTATATCAAGCTAGGACAGGTAAGACTGTTTCCTATCTGGTAGCTAGGCCACGAGCTGTTTGATAGGAATCTATCTTAGGGCCCCCTTTCTATTCTATCATCTATCCTAGGAACTCGCGTTGACTTAGGTTTAAGGTGTAACCGCTACAGTTAACTCTTTTGGTTCTCTCTCAGAAGAAAGCCTACTGGAAGAAGCACAGATATCTTCTAACATAGCCGTACCATAGCTACCCACATGGAAATGATAATATCTAGACAACGGAAACTGCCCAACTAGCATAGAGCCTATACGCCATGAGGAGAATTGCTATGACCTAGCTGACCAGCACTAGCAAGACCCTGCACTAACTTTACTTGCCCTAGAAGCAGCCGTGAGGTGAGGATACTAAGAGCTTAAACTCCTGGCCCCCGTCAAGGATTCCAATTCGTTAACCTTCGGGAAAGCCTCCTTTCCCTCATCTATGCGTAGCTAGTTCAAGCCCAGGATGCAAATCCGTCCTCTCTGAATTCTTCCCATCTCGTTCGAAGCCCATCACTCGGAATCCATTGGCCAATTAACTTTGCCGCAGATGAACAATTTTTCATTTTGTGCTTTGTAGGAAAGGGAGATTAGTCCTGAGTCTTCTGAGTTCTGACATCCAATTTTGATGGGTGAAATCTGTACTTTACAGGAGGTCAAGGACTAACATCAAATATGAGAAAAGTAAAACATATGCATTCTATGGGGTGAAATATTTTCTATACACGACTGATAGATGAGAGCATTTTGTTCTTGAATAGATAGGAAAATTCAGGTATATGAATTGGTGTGCACCGAAAAGCAAGCACTTTAATCAGCATGTGTGATGAGCACCCAATATTGTAGATATTTGGTACGACTAGTCCCATTTTATATTGTTTGATCTTGCGTTTATTTAACTTTTATAGCGATATTGCACATAAGGTAGGTTTTTGTGTGTTTCAGGTAATTCGTATAAATGAGGCGCATTTGAACACCAAGAAATGCTCCGGGTGCAACCAAGTACTCAAGGCCACGTGCCACCCTGTGGTGGTGCCCTAAAAGTCATGTAAAGGTGGTTTGGAAGTTGCTCGGGTCGCCCAAGGGTCAAGGGAATTGAAGGACATGTGAGGATTTTACCAAAGCAATTCATCTTCTGACCAGCTGAGGGTAGAATCATCATAATTTTTGATGTGCAACTACTTTTTATCCAAACTACTTGGGTTAGAAATTCGACTCGACAAGCTTTCCAACGGTCCAAAGAACACCCTAATCTGAGTTCGGGAATGTCCGGAGCGAGTCCGCGAAGTTGCCCAAAAAATTTGTCAAGCATGAGCTATCCAGAGATCAGTTTTTCCAGTCATTTGAAGGCCTTGTACCAGTACTGAGGCATTTCTAGTACCGGTACTGCCTGGGAAAATTCTGCAGATTTTTGTTAACTTTTTCGACCTTCCATTTATAAAAAGTTTCCACTTATGGAATGTATTTTGGATATTTTGGGGACTTTTTGGTCATTTGTAACTTAACTTTAGAGTCCTATAAATGGGCTTGTATACCATTTATGGAAAGCATAGTCCATTAGTTAGATTTAGGCCTAAGTCTTCCTTCTTTCTAGGATTTTGTTCTTCAACTTTTCAAGCTTTGATCCTTAAGAACTCAAGTAAGTATTTGTCTTATGTTAATTTCTCATTTATTAATATTATAGTTATGCTTTTGATCTTTGCATAAATCAAGTTTATTTTCGTTTTTTTCGATTAAATCTTTCGCTTCATTTTCTTACCATGTCTAGTCTTTTAGCTATGATTGAGTAGTCTTTTGGGTAAGTCTTGGGAATCTTTCCCAATGACTTAGGTTGTTGTTTGGTTCTCGAACTCCCAGGCTTAAAATCATGGTTCTCGAAATTTAATTAACCTAGCCATTTTGGTCTAAGCGAGGAGTGTTAACTCCTTGATATGTCGTTTAGTCAAGCGGTCTTAGCAAGCGATATACCGAGGGCTCATGGCCTCCTACGTGTTAGATACATTAGCAAAAATAGGTTAGTTTAGTTCCGTTTAATCACATCTTTTGGCAATCGTAGTCGTTAAAGCTAAATCCTCCGAGTGTGAGCGCGCGGTCGTGACTCTCATTTAAGTTATATTCGAGAACCGGTAGCGGCCTTTGTTAAGGGATAGATGATTCCTCTTTTAGTTTATAAAGCACTTTTCTAGTCTTTTTCTTTGGCATTTCCACCTTTCAAAGTAAAACCAAGTTGGCCGTCTTAAACGTCGCAATCCACTATTAAACCTACAATCCGATTAAGCTATTTTTGATTCTCTGTGGGTACGATCCCGGACTTTCCGGTTATTATGCTATCGACGACCTAGCCCTACGCTTGGGATTTCCAACCTTATATTTGAAGGCGAGGTTGTGGCAATAAGCAATGTGTCACAAGTAAATAAATGGATACTTTCTTTCATCAGGGTATAGATTAGTAATTGATGCTATAGTTTATGTAAATCCAACATAAATAAGGATATGAGTTTTAGAGGCACGCATTCTACTATGATATCAGAGAGTCTAAGAAGCAATAAAGTAATCATTCTACTATATGGAATTAAGCATTGAATTTAAGTGCTATATTGAAGTCTAGTGCATTGTGCGTGATACAAAATAAGAAAATTAAAAATGACCAATCTGATTGGCCACGCGGTGGCTTATACTCACACTGTTTTAATGCAACGACTAATGGATCGTTCGAGAAATGGACAGTTACAAACGTTGGCCGGATAGAGTCTCCCTCTATAGTCGCATTTTATCCTATATATATAGTAGTCATCTCATAGAAAGGGAGTGGTACTTTGTTTCCCATTTCCTCCTCCAAAGAAAACGATGTTGGCAATTATTTTGTTTCAGTCTCCGAGAAACTCTTAGGCTCTATAGATTCCTTTTGCAATCAAGCACTACAAACCACTACCAGATACGGCGACCAGAGTACTACGAAACCTCAATTTTGGTGTGCGTATTACTGTTTAAACTTAAACCATTTCCCTCATTACTTTTTGAAGCAATGAGAATAGAGTTGGCCATTTTATTGATTGAAAATACACCTGCCTCTCATATTGCCTCTCATATTGATTGATCTATGTTGTTGCCAAAATATATAGCTTGAGCCCAAATAAGTATGCCATGTGGTCTCTGAAAGAGGCCTATAAATTGGTTGCTAAAATACTTGTTTAAATAGGTGAAGATGGTTTGGTAGTAAAATGATCTTTTGCGGTCTACTTTAGAAGCAAGTTTATTGGCAAGTTTATGTTCTTTGTAATGTGATTCTTGGGTCAACCCATGGTTGATTAGAACTTGAAAATTATAGATTGGATTTGGGAGTGGATGGCTGTGTCCCATTTTGTTTAGAATTCAATATGTCTCTTTTTGCTTCTGTGTCCGTATCTATTTTTGTTCTACGTAGATAATTAGAGTTGAATTTTTTTGGTCATGAGTAAAACATAGGGTAGTTTACAATAGTTTTTTTTGGCAATTTTAGATCAGTTTTTGGGCAGTTTTTTTAGCAGTTTCAATCCTTTTGCTAAAGTACTTGCAGCACCAGTAGGATTAGCTGGAAATTTTTGCATTGAAAAGGGTTTTCGTCGCTGGCCTTTGGCCTTACACCTCTCCCAAGGGTTTCAAAAAAAAAAAATTCAATTAGGTTACGAATAGCATTCTATGAAATCCTTTTGTATTTTATTAGATGCATAGGGCTTCATGGATATAACTGATTGAATAAATAAAGGTGAGAATTTTTGCTTGAAAACTCTAATTGATGATGTAAATGTGTTTAGAGTAGGTTACTAGTAGCATGCTATGTGGCTGGAAAGTTTTGAGGCATTTGACTTGTGTGATCTTGATATGCTTCCATAATTTTGACGTTTGTATTTTGGTACCCCTTTTGTGTGATCATATGACCTGCTACCTGTTCTTTTAATTTCCTTCATTTCTTGGACCTTAATTTAGTTATTGGTTACGAGTGATGTGCTTCACTTTGTACTATTCTAATCTACCAAGTCAAGCACTTAGAAATCACTCCTTCTGAGTGCAACATAAGTCCGACCCTCAAAATGGAGTTGATAGATCACCTCGTTATAGACCTCCCTTGAAACCATGTAGACTACTCATACAAACCATGATGCAAGTACTTGGACCTTTTTCCAGTGCTTTTTTTTTTTTTTACAATGAAGTTCTCTCGTAGGTTTTGAATCTTGTCCAAATCTTCCATGTATAATGTCCCGCCCTAGAGTTAGTGGTTTAGGCTACCGAAAATATGTTAGTGAAGGGTTTTGCACCCAGTTAACCCTTTAAATTTGACTATTATGATTATAGATTTGGGAAGGCAAAAAGGAGAAGATACTCAAAATAATCATGCTTTTCACCTCCCAACATGTCCGCAGGTCCGTGTCATGTCCTTGTCTAGTATCTGTACCATGCTTCTTACAAGAGAATAACAGTTGGATGCCATGAAGCAATCTCTTTACGCATGCCTGCCAATGGAAAGAGGCCTACACACTCGTTCTCTAATGCTGGACTCCACTTGAGGTGGTGTGTGACAGAGTGTAAGATGTGTCTTAACACTCTTGCCTTTCCTCGTAAAAATACTCCAAATGGAGTTTAGGGGGACTCACATTCACCCGGCACCCCAACTGGCCACAATGCACCACTACAAGAAAAAGGGGCATAACCGGCACTTTATTTCCGGCATTTATTTAAAACCCCGGTAAAAGTCTAAACGTTACTGTAGCGGAGAAGAGATCTCTACGCTAAAATACACTTATCTCCCTTTTATATCTTAAGCTCCCAACCAAAATAAAAGAAGCTCCTCACGATCCAAGGTTCCCGGTTCCCTCCTCTTCGTCGGTTCGCCTTCTCTGGATCTGCGGTTCCTCCTCTCGATCTGCGGCTCTCTCCTCTTGGTACGTTCTCTCTCTCTCTCTCCCTCTCTCTCTCTCTCTCGCTGTATCTGTATCTACATCTGCATCTCTCTTCGGTATTTATGCGAGGGAGTTGGGGCTTTGGGTTGGGGTTGCAGGGTCGTAGGGCTTCAACTAAGGTTGGGTTCAGAGGGAGGGGATCGGGTTAGGGGTGGGGAAGGGGATATGGGTTGAGAAGATTTAGGGTTGTCGATAAAAAAAATAAGATAAAATTTGGGGATTGTGGTTAGGGGTTGGAGAAGTTAGGATTTGTGGTTATGGATTGGATAGATTTAGGGATTTTTGGTTATATTGTGGTTAAATTTGGGTCTTTTGTAGACATTGATTAACGGTCTTACACTCAACACCGGAGCTCTTAAATAAGGCCACTAGATTTCCTGTTTGCTTTCTTACGCTGGATTTATATTGTGCAACTAAGCAGTTGCTTCATGTTCTTATTAATCTGACACCAATTGTGATAACTAGCACGGTTTATTTGTTTAATGGAGAGAAAAGTGTTTGATTCGGATGAATTTTAATTGTATATCTCTGTTCTGTGATAATAGGAAGATGTTGATCTGATGGCAAAGCTGAACTTTGATGCATACCGGTTCTCAATTTTGTGGTCCAGGATATTTCCAAGTAAATCTGTAAAAGTCTTTGCATCAATTATCTGAAATTGTCGCTAAAAATCTTCATGTTCACTGAAATTCTTCGGCCACAAATTTTTTCCACGTACACAGAACTGGAAAAGTAAACAATAAGGGAGTTGCTTACTACAATAGACTGATCAATTACCTGCTCAAAAGAGGTAGGTAGTTTTTAGTTGACGAATTGGGACAGTTCCATTACTGAATCAAACAAGCTATTCTTACTTTGAATTCTTGTAGTAATTCCAAAAATGACATTTTTTGATCATCTTTTACAAGTTTTTCGTACATACTTTGCTCTTACTATCTTACTATACGTCTCTAACCATACGTTTCCATAGGCATTACCCCTTACGCGAATCTTAATCATTATGATCTTCCTCAAGCACTTGAGGAGAGGTACTTGGGATGGTTGAGCCATAAAGTAGTGAGTACTATCACTAGAAATAGCATTTTCAATTCATACGTTGCGTTGCAGTGATATTAATTAAAATTCGGTTAACCCAAAAGGTCAAAATTCAATTTTCTTCATTTCTTCTATGATGTATGTTGAGATTTGAGAAATGGGAGAAATTGCTCGAATTTTACAGGAAAGATTATGCAGATTTTTGTTTCAAGACGTTTGGAGACAGGGTGAAGGATTGGATGACATTTTATGAACCTAGAGTGGTGGCTGCTCTTGGATATGACAACGGATTCTTTGACCCGGGAAGGTGTTCTAAAGCATATGTGAATTCTGCAACCGAACCAACGTTGTGTCCCATAATCTCATCTTGTCTCATGCTGTGGCAGTACAGAGATATCGTGAGAAGTATCAAGTGAGCTCCCATTTTCTATCTATTCTCTTGAGTATTTTCAAGATCTCACCTAAATTCATTCATTTGTGAAGGAAAATGAGAAAATGGAGGAGACATAAAATTGGGTCATCTCCTCACTACATGCACTTTAGTTCCAGGAAAAACAGAAGGGCAGAATTGGAATTCTGTTTGGTAGGAACCTCTTACAAGATCAAAGGCAGACAATTACGCAGCTCAATGAGCAAGGGATTTCCATATTTGATGGGTAATAACTTCCACACAGGGTTCTTTACCGAAGCAAATCTGGTTCAGCCATTAATATACGGGGAAAAACCCTATTCTTGGCGATAGTAACATACCTGATGATTAATAGTTATAAGCCAACAGTTAATGTTGGTTTAAGCTTTCAAATTTTGTGGGTGTTTATAACTCGGTAATGTTATCCAAACTAAAAAAATTGGTATGGCATTCTTAGACAGAGTGAGGTGGCCTCCTATGTTTTTTTATTTCGAAAACTGTTTATTTTGTGTTCGAGTCAGCGTACATGCAACTCAACTAATCCATGGGGATGAATTGCACCATCCATTAGCGGGTCAAACACACACCACTGCCTATTTTTTTGGAAATGCCACTGTGATGATTTGTTGTTTTTCCGTGTAATAGCTTTCATAGCTTTGTTGGTACAGTAAATGGTAATGCCTCTGGTGCTTTACACAGGTTTATTCATCCTATCGTATATGGAGAGTACCCAAAAACAATGCAAGAAATGCTTGGTCATCGGCTGCCTCAATTCACAAACAAGGAGGTTATGATGGTGAAGGGGTCAATGGATTTTGTGGGTGTTTACCAGTATACTGCTTACTACATGTATGATGCTCGTCAAGGAAAACCTAAAGTTCTTGGCTACCAACAAGACTGAAATGCTTCATTTGCTTGTAAGACACTATCCTCCCCTTTATCTATAGACTTGTTCAATAAAGTTGTTCTATTCTATGAATGGAGAATAATGCCTTAACTTTTTCGGTTGTGAAATTGTGCAGTCAAAAAAAGAGGAGTGCCGATTGGTCCACAGGTGATTCAACTAGAATACAGTGTTTGAAGCTTGAACTGGAAGTATATCCTAATCTCCATGCTTATGTTCCTGTCGTTTGAATTGCAAACGGGATATACAATTAATTTACTACGTAATTTTTGAATAACTACAGGCTTACTCTTATTGGTTGTACAATGTACCATGGGGAAAATTTTATATCCTAATCTCCAGGCTTACTCTTACTCTTATGGAAATCCAACGATGATTTTAGCAGAAAATGGTGTGCCTTAATTTTTGGGGGTGTTTTTTTTTGTGTATTATATTTTTATTCCTACCATTTGATAATAGTGAGGCCTAACTGTTATGTTGCTTCTATGCACGATTTGCAGGCATGGATGATCCAGGAAATGTTACGCTTCCAAAGGGATTGCACGACACCACAAGGAAAACTACTACAAGGCTTGTATTACTCAACTGAAGAGAGCTATAGATGACGGAGCCAACGTGGAAGCTATTTTGCCTGGTCATTACTCGACAATTTTGAATGGAGATTAGGCTACACTTCAAGGTTTGGCATTGTTTATGTCGATTACAAGACCCTCAAGCACTACCCTAAGATATCTGCTTACTGGTTTGAGCAATTACTTAGCAAAAACAAGCATTAGAAAATACTTAAAACCGTAACATGTTTTCTTTTCTTTGTTTTTGCCAATAAGCTCCGGCAATTTTCATGTGTAACCTCTTTTCCGTTATCAAGTAACGACACATGAAAACTTAACTTGCCTCCTATCACAACTTGAGGCGACCCCCATAACCTGGTCCTACTGAACTGGAAACTACTAAAATACCTCTATGGCCCTTAGAAACTGCTAATGAATAACGTTAAAATCTGTCCAACAGCCTCCTATAGTATCATACTTAGTTTAAGTTAATTATACTAAAAGTAGGATTCACCCTTCCTTTTGACCAAAAAGGCTTCTTGATTGCCATAGAATGCATGGTCTTTCTCTTAGTCTCCTAAAGCCTAATAGATATTGATGACCATTCGATTGATGTGGTATCAATATAACATTTTACTTTCAGGTTAAGGGGCTTTTGACAGATGAATATGTAGCCCGTAATGATTTGGCCCTTGCCCTACCAGATAGGATCGAAGACATACCAGATGGGACTGCAGCTACACCCAAACAAACCAGTGGCTGGTCAGGTTCAGCTTCTTGTGCAGAAATCAAGTTTGATTCAGGTGACTTAGTCTTCCTACAACCTGATTTTTTATACAATTTTTTTTTTTTTGCTTGGAGACTCTTACTTTTGTGGTTAAATTAAAAGTTGTTGGTTCATTTGGATCATAGATAGATAGATGGACAGTTTGACAATGAGTACTTCCAGCAAACAGAAGAGTCCAACCAACTGATTATTGTGTCTTGATGGATTTTGTATGATTCAGCGTTTACTTGACTTGTTGGCCGTATATGCAATCAACTGATTATTGTGTCTTGATGGATTTCTTCTCATACTGGTTGGCTGTATATGCTTCTGTTTGTTGGTGGCAATGTGGCACCATAAGACTTAGTTATTGATTTTGAAACATGGATCAAAACTGTTATGGATAGAGCTGTTGACAGTGTGGCACCTTTGATGATCTTCGCAGGAGCTGCTGACAGTGGCGAGAGCAAAACTGATACTAGCTAATTTTGTTTTGCATAAGATGATTACATCATCCGAATTTGATGGAATTTTTGCAATAGAACTTGATGTGGGTACAGGTAATGATATTTTTATGCACCTTACTATGGGCCTACGGCTTTTGTAAAACATACGATAATGATCTCTTTTCTATATTGCACAATATCGCAAGGGGCCAAGGGCTTAACTCTTGGCTTGCCCTTATCCTAAAATATGTGTGTATTTCCATCAAAATCCCCATCAATCTGGCAATTTTTCATTAAAATACCCGTTAATGAAACAATTTGGTTACTATCTATTTCAGATTTGGTTGGCATGTTACTTGCATGTGTTGCTAAAGCTTTCTTCTTGACAGGTAAAGGTCTTTTTTTCCCTGTCTGGTGTGTCTTTTGTGTAAGGCCTTTGCCAGGATCTTCTCTCTATGATCATGCTACTATTTTTTTTTTGGGGTAAATTGATCCTGCTACTGTTGTGCTACGTTTCCTCTGCGCCTCCTAGAAGTGGAATATCGCTTTTGCTCAATTATTGAAGTTGGTTCTTCTACTCCTTTGGAAAGTTTAACTTTAGGAGTTGCTTCTGTTGTCATTGTCCAATATTATGCCTTGGATTGCTGGCCTTGATACTGTTGCTGATTTCATCTTGTTTGATATCTTTGTTGATGCAATGTGGCTGCAGTGCTGCACTATCTTTGTTGATGAAAATGATTCTGATTTCCTTGTTAGCTGCTATAATGCTGAACTCTTGTAAGCTTCTAGTGCTGCTTCATGATATTGTCGATTGGATGTTATGTATTACAGCTGCTCCTCGATGTTCGCGCTTGGAATGTTTTGTTGTTGGGAAGCTGCTTAGGTTTCGTCCGTTGCGGTCTCTGGAGTGCTAATAATGTCTTTACCATGTTGCCTTTATTTGGCTTGGATTTTTATCCTATATGTACCATTTGTCGAGTTTTAATAAATTTTGTCGATTTGTGTGTATTTGTTATTTATTACTTATATGTTTGTTACGTTGAACGTGAGCAAATGTTAATGAATTATGAACAGGTGAAAATAATAGTAAATGGGTAAAATGGCATAAGTATTTTTTTTTAACAAAAAAGGGACTATTCCCGGCGTTTAATAAATGCTGGGATGCAAGTATTTTTTTTTATAAAAAAAAGACTATTCCCGGCGTTTCGTAAACGCTAGGAATTCCCTCACCGGCGGCGGTATCGATTCTTACCGGAAAACTTTTCCCGGGGTTTCATAAACGCTGGGAATTCCCACGCCGGCGGCGGTATCGATTCTTACCGGAAAACTTTTCCCGGGGTCGGAAAAAACGCTGGGATTATTCCCGGCGTTTATAAAACGCCGGGAAGTATTCCCGAGCCCGGCAGTCGCGGCGTTCACGGAAAACGCTGGGATAAACGCCGGGAAGACTTTTACCGGCGTTTATTTCACTTTTGCCGGCGTTTAAAAAACGCCGGGAAAGCCGTGATTTCTTGTAGTGCACCTTGGGTCAACCACACTTCAAGGTTGTTTTATTACCCATTTTACATTTGACATGTCCCAAACGACCACGTTGGATTGTTGATGCTTCAATCATAAATGGTTGAGTTTAGTTTCTTGCATTTATCCATTATACTGGGATATGTTTAATGCTTGTGTCCTGTATCTTTAAACTTACTAATTGTGTAGGATGTCGTGGACTAGATACCCACACACCTATGTATAAATGTGTAATTGTTTCTTGTATTTGCAGGTTGATAGGACATAGACAGACATGGAAGAAGACATGCAATAGGAATGACAGGAAATCTTCTAGATAATGAAAACTGTTTTTGTTCTTTTTGTTTTGGAGTTGGCAACCAAAAGCATATTTTGGGTCTTTGTGTTGCTTTGGTTAGCATGATCTTTTGTTTTTGGAGATACATATGCAATTGGAACTTATATTTTGACGCTTTGGGTTTGATTTTCACATTGGCATTCTATGCCTAGCATTGTTATTTTTTGTTGCTTTGAGATTGCCTTTTACGATGTCCAATTTGCTTATATACGGAATTTGCATTTTGGCTTTGGTAGTGGAACTTCAAATTGTTTTGGATAGTTACAATTTTATATGCAGGAAATGTGTTATCAGAAATGGTACTAGGTTAGATAATTTGTTAATGAAAAAATCATGTATTAAAAATGAAAATTGGCAACAAAAAAAAAAACTTTTAGTGGCGTTTTACAAATGCCAGTAAAAGCAATGAAAAGAAAATACCAAGATATAAAAATCGCATTTTGAAAAATGCCGGCAAAAGTTATAATAAAATACGGCACTAATAGTTTTCCCGGCATTTGCATCAAATGCCGTTAATAAATGTATATTCGGCAATTATTTTCCCGGCATTTTACAAATGCCGGGAAAACTAGTAACAAATGCCGGTTTTATTTCCGGCATTTGTACAAATGCCGTTTATGTATTACCGACACTTACCTAGATGGCAATTTTTTTTTTTTGGTCAACAAATGCCGGGAATACTATTACCGACATTAATTTGATCTTTACAGGCATTTATAAATTGCCGCAAAAAGCTTAATTTGGCGTGTCTTGAGAATTTAGTGTCTAGTACTTGTATAACGGGTGAACGAATCCATACAAGCACCTGACAGATCGAGCAACCTTTCATTCATTCCATTAATCTTGGCCTGCGTATCTTGTAAATACAGAAAAGGCTTTGGAGGCGTGTGAATCAATTCTATATCTCCTTCGAGCATCCTAATAACTTTGTTTATCGAAGGAAGGTCACTAGGCCTCATTTGTATACACCATAACGCCACTAACATCATCTTGTTTACCATCTTACTCTCCTCCTCAGTGGTCTCTCCAATTTGTACATTCTTTCCTTCCGCGAATTGATCATAAAACCACGAAGGGAAGAAAATTTGGCTTGAATTAGCTAATGAATTCCAATTTCTTCTCTTGCCTGTCATTTCCAACAACATCATTCCGAAACTATAAATGTCAGCTTTATGGGAAACACCTTCGATGTTTTTGTAGAAAAACTCTGGAGCCATATAGTCCAAGGTTCCTCTTGTTGCAATCATTGTAACAATACTTTCATCTGTTGGATACAATTTTGCAAGCCCAAAATCTGAAACTTTTGTAGTGAAATTCTCGTTAAAAAGAATATTATGAGGCTTTATGTCAAAATGCAAGATCTGCATGTCACAACCTTGATGCAGATATCTAATGCCTCGAGCCACTCCGAGAGAAATCTCATACATTTGCTTAGAACTCAAGGACAATTTTCCTTCTGGTTAAAAGATGTACTTCTCCAGAGACACATTAGGCATGAAGTCATACACAAGAGCATGCTTAGTTCTCTCGGCACAATATCCAATTAGCTCAACAACATTGACATGATGAATCCTTCCAATGGTAGCAACTTTGTTGATGAACTCTTGTCCATTAGCTTTGGGCTTGCTTAGCATTTTAACTGCTACAGGAGGGCCACTTTGGAGCTTTCCTTTGTATATGGAACCATAGCCTCCTTCCCCCAACTTGTCCCTAAAACCATTTGTCATTTTCTTGTCATTTTCTTGCTGTCCTGGTATTATCTTATTTGCATTCGAAATGTGAAACACTCACACACACACTCATTATGCCACATCTCATTTATCACTTCTTACACTTTATCATTTTTGTTTATATATAGTTTCGGTCATTTTTACTATCCTTTCTTTTATAGGTGACCACTATTCTATTTTGGATTTTCCCTAGAAAAATTTCATTTTGAAAAGTCAATGGATAAACTAGATAAATTTTCTATTTAGTTCTTTCCAAATTCAAAGAATCAAATTAAATGTATGAATTAAATAGAAAAGGTATTTTAGGAAAGTAAATAATTTATAACTGCAATAAATGTGTCTCTTTAAAAAATTTGACTTTCAAAGTTGGACACTTGTAAACAGATGGAGGGATATCACAATATTTTGTTTTACTGTAGTTCACTAAAGATAAGATCTTAGGAAAGATAAGGTCTTACCGATAATTTTGCGTAGAAGAAATTGATTATTTGCGAAAAATAATAAGGATATAAATTTAGCCATGAGACGAAGGAGGAACGGAAAGAAGAGGCGATGTGAAGTGCTTCAAAACTAGAAGAAACATTCAACTAAATCTTGCCAATTACTTTATCGATCGGGTAAGTGCACGCATTGTGGGAGGCAATAAGAAACGCAATTGGATATAAAACCACGCGGAATATGAATATCTAACGTTGGAATCGAACCATTGGTATGACAATGAGACCAACCTAAGAAGCTTTATTTCTCAACACACACACACACACATATTAGTAAGATCAATTTTTCAACAGCAGAGCTTCCAGTAGTAAGCATCGTGCAACAGAAGATGAAACATTCCGGAAGGAGTGTATGCGACAATAAAAAATTGGTGGGAGGTCCACTATAGCATGTTTGTAACTCACTAAGTCCACTTCTAAATTTCATAATCCATCTAGTCCACTAATATCTCTATTATAAAACAGAAGGGTGTGTGGACAAGTTGTTGCAATGGCTCAGATTTGTTTGATCTAAGGGTTGATATATGCTCTCCAACTCTCTTTAAAAAGTGCTCTCTATTATAAAACAGAAGAGTGTGGGGACAAATTGTTGTAACGGTTCAAATTTATTTGATCTAAGGGTTGATGTATTAACTCTCTTTAAAAAGCGCCCATAATTTTTCAAATATTTCACAAAAATGCCATCTCTTCTTTTTACCCAGTTTTTGTCGTTGACATATATAATAAAATAAATAAATTCCAGCTCCTGTCTTTTGGGTGCCCCCACCACCTCTCTCTCTCTCCCATCATCTTTTGAATCTGCACCAAGGTCTACGAATCCCGTTGGAAGCTAGGCCAAAAAACATTTCTTTCTATTATCAAAAAAAAAAAAAAAGAGAAAGAAACATTCCTTTGGCAAAAAAAAGAAGAAACATTCTTTTGGGATTTTTGATTTATTTCGACGAAACTGGTTGAAGAAAGCTGCGTGAAAATTGGGCCAAGGAAGCTCTGTGAAAGCAAAGGTAATGGTTCTAACAAAGAAACAATTTTTTGAAAGCAGTATAAAACATTCCTTTGGGATTTTTTTGAGAGCTTTTGGTGTCTGTTTCTTTTAAAGGTGTAAGTAGTATTTAAATTTCAATCTAGCTACTGTTCGGGGTGGAATTTGTGCCTGTTCCGAGTGTTCAAGAAATTGGGGTGATTTTTTTTGGTGTGGGTGGATGGGTGTGTTGTTACATGTTACACATAATTAAATTTTGTAATAATTTTGACTCCTCTTGACATTCCGTTTTGAATGATAGTTTAGTAATATAGTCCGCGCCAAGATCTATGTATTTTCAGACCCTTCTTTTTCTTTTTCTCCGTTCCTTTTTCTGTTATCATTGGGTTACCCATGCCTACATGAGTAGAAATTGATGCAAGTCTTGACAAAAATTAAATTTCAGAATAGTAACTTCATGAGTACATAATTTTTAGCAAATTGAGCCAATTTCAATCGATGTGGGTAGTGCTGTAGGCACGGGCAAACACTATGCCACCGGTAATCGCTTACACTGAGGTATTTTAACAAAAGCCTGAGTTCTCTATAGTTTTTTTTTTTTGATAGCCTATTTTTTTTTCTCGGTCCGAACTAATTTTTTTTTACTTTTTATATAATTAGTTTATGGCATTTGATAACTAGTGATTGAAGTTACATTGAGATTTTTGATTTATGGGTTCTAATATATTTTTTCATTTCTGCAAATGGGTTTAATGTATGTTGTGGGGGATTTATAGCAGTACTATTTTAATTTTTTTACTTGGTATTTGTTAGGATTCCATAAGCAAAATGATAGTTCTTTGTAGCTAGCTTAAAATTTTAGTTGGGGGAGTGCCGTAAGCACGTGTTTTTCTCTTTTGTATCACTAAAAAGAGAATCACATACTACATACTAATAAATTGATTTAGTATTTGAGCCACTAACTAGCAAGTGTCATAAGCACGGGCAATTCCAACCAGAGTGCGTAGTGGCGTAGGCACGGGCAAACACTAATAGATATATAACCTAATAACTCCAATTTACTTAAAAAGAGATATTTTTCAAGACCAAAAAACCCTCCTATATAACATATAGAGAGAGAAACCCTAGATCACAAAACAGATCTGAGCCTCTCTCTCTCTCTCTCTCTCTCTCTCTCTCTCTCCTCCCCTTCCCTGGTGAACCGTTCGCCTCCAAATTCTCCATGCCAAGGAGCTCTCTCTCACTCATCACGAATTGGATCGGGCCCGCGTTGCCCATAACGGTGATGCTTACCAACAGGCGGCTGCTGCCACTGCCCCGGCCCTTGATGGACGTCGTTGACATGGCCCTTGATGGACGCTGCCGCCATGGCCAGAGATGGACCTGCCCATAAATCACTGTGAATCGATTCTGTCACGCCCTGAATTTTTAACATAAATATAAAAGGTTTTTCATAAATAAATTTTCACAAATATCCCTTACGATACCCAAAAGATCACCGTATTCTCATTTCCATAGTCATACTTCCAAGTTCACACGATTCCAAAATATTACAATATCGGCTCAACGTCCCCAACTTTAACATAAGTATCAAATGTCAAAAAGGATTAAGGGTACAATATTCCAAGTCAAAGAATTACAATTTTAGTTACAAATGCATCTTCAAAATAAATTTACAAAGATGAATGAGTAACTCCTTTGGTTAGCTTTCAAAAGTATTGTCCACACTTCAAGCACTTCAGGCAATGCAAGCTATGGTTCCGGGTTAGCACCTGAAAATAATATAGGCTTGAGCTACACTAGCTCAGTAGAAAAGTCTACGCAAACTCTATATGCAAATGAGCTAAACAAAGAACAACTGATGGAAAGTCAAATGACAACGGAGGAAACACAACCATCAAGATCAAGTGTCTCAATATCTCCAATATTTCTTTCATTTAAACCCACGAATCATATTCGTTCAACCTGTGTCTCAACATATTTTATCCTTTGTGTGTCTGAGCCGAAGCTCTTGCCAGGCTAATTATGGGACCCCGATATCCCCTGCCAAGTACCCACCTTGTAGGTAAGGCCTTGAATATTCAATACGAGCATTAGCTCCTGCCGGGCTGTTTATGGGACCCCGATATCCCCTGCCAGGCACCCACCCGTCGATGGGCCCCGAGTGTTCGCGCGTCGTTCACATTCTCAAGTATACCGTTCGTACAAGTGTCGTGCGAGAAACTCATATTTATCATTCTATAGTTCCATCACTTTGAACAATTTCCAATGCATCACACATAGCACATGGGACAAGCAAAACCACCTGATTTCTCATTATATATGTATATAATAATATAAACCCCCTTAAGTGATTTAAGACTTTGGGGAAAACAAATTGGACTTCAATGCATCAGGGAATTTTTTTTTTACTTTTTACAGCTTACCTACCGGTAGGAAATGCGTACCTACCGGTACAAACCAGAAACAGTGTGAACAACAGTTTGCCTTGCAAGGTTTCTATCGGTAGAAAAAGGAGAGGTACCAATAGGTGTTGGAAAAAAAAATCTCTGAGATTCTACTGGTAGTGATCAAGTCCTACCGGTACAAAGAACTGATCAGAAAGGGCACCATTTATGCACGAAGAAAATTTGAGACAGCCTACCTGTAGGAGAAAAGTTCTACTGGTAGGAAGCTAATTTTCTGACAACACAACAACGTTCTACTGGTAGAAAGGACGGGCCTACCGGTAGGAATCAAGAAAAAACAGACGATTCTTACAGTCACAACAGATTTTTATTCAAACTCAACGACAACCAATACAAGCTCGAATAATACATAAAAACACTCAAACAACATATAAAGAAAGGTAGAATTTCCTACCTCGAGTATCCAAACCCAAAACAAAGAGATTGATCGAACCCTAGCTTCCGGAATCCAAATTAAGCGAAAATACACCCAATCGAGCTCTATCCAACGCAATACGAGCCCGAATACGCACGTAAAAGATAGAGTTGAGGTAGATTGTTGTGGGTTTTTGAGTGATTGAGTGAGAAAGTTAGAGATAGGAGGAGAAATGGAGAGAGAGCCGAGAGAGAGATGGGATGAAAAGTTAAAAAAAAGGAAAAAAAATTTCCCAAGCATATACACGGCACACATGCACAAATTACACTAGCACCCATGACTTTCAACTTCTGGCACTTTGACCCCCAACTTTAATTTTCTACATTAAACCATCATCCATTCATTTATAAAACATTAAAAATTAATAACAGAAATTTACGGGTCTCTACAGATTCACCAGGTAGCGAAGGGAGAACATACGCAAAGCCATGGAGAAGAGTAATTCACCCAGACCTCGGAATCGGTAATCTCATCTTATACATATAATACTTGTTCCTCATAGTTGTACTTGTTGTTTTGTACCTTGATCTCTTTGATATTTAAGGTTATAGTTTATTTCTTGCATTAATCTTGAACGAATTTGGATTTTCGACTTGTTATGTGTGTGGAATTTATAGTTTCAGTCAATTATATAACGTTATTCCGTTTTTTCATAAACGTGCTTTAAAATTGATTTGTTTATCATATTAAGAAGGTTGATCCGGCCTTTTATTTGTTTTACTGGAGAGAAATCTGGAGTAGTAAAAACAAAAAATATAATATTATAAGAATGTTGATCCGGTCTTTTGTTTGTCCCACGTTCGGTTATCATCAGATTTGGAGGTTTTTGAATAAATACATAAGGTTATATGTGTACTTTTCCTATGGTTAGAGATATGAAGTTTTTTGAAAAATTATATAAGATCATATGTGTGATTTTCGTGTCTCACAAAAAATATATTTTTGTGTGTTTTGTTGTTATTTAATGTCATTTTTTTAAAACATTCTCAGTTAGAGAAAGATATAATAATATATAACGTTATATTATTATATATAACACTAGTGTTTGTCCGTACTTACGGCACTATGTTCCCTGGTTGGAATTGTCCGTGCCTACGATACTTGCTAGTTAATGATTCAAACACTAAATCGATTCACGAAAAAGAATTACCCGTACTTACGGCACTCCCCCAACTTACAGGGGTGGAGGTAGATCTAGGTTTTGAATCAGCAACAATTCGTGGTGGGTGAACGTGAGTGGGCCGCGATCAGGAGGTAGCAACAGGAATGGAGGGTGAAGTGATAACTTGAGTTTGGGGGGGCTCGCCTCTCGCCTCTTTGCTAGAAACCTGGGTTTAAATTATTTTTTTTCATCCGACATGGGTTTGAAATTTGAAAATGGGTTTGAGTAAGACTAAAAGATTTAGATACTAAAATGAAAGCCTTATAATCAAAAATTAATTACGACCCTTAAGAATAAAATGATTAAAAAAATAAAATCTTTGCACTGGTTCAAACGAATTTAAAATTGGAACAATTAATTTTGTAACTATTTTTTTAATATATAAAAGTCTTTAAAAAATTAGTTAAAAGATTAAGTGTTCTAATTTTCAATCCGTTTGAACAGGTGCGAATATCTTAATTAACTGATTATTTTACCACAAAGGGTCGTAATTAATTTTTGATTCTAAAGCCTTTCTGCTAGAGCCCTAAAATAACTGTAGAACCAAATATAGTTATAAGATTAAGATAAAATAAAAGCCTTATAATGAAAAATTAATTACGACCCTTTAGGATAAAATGATCAGAAAAATAAGATTTTTACACCGATTCAAACGGATTGAAAATCGGAACACTTAATCTTTTAACTATTTTTTTAATATATAAAACTCTTTTGGATTTAGGCATTGAATACACACTATTTCTAAAATATGCCATAAAAAATTTGGCCAAACAATGTAAGTTATTTACGAAGATACCATTGGTTTGTATGTGAAGGATGGAAAAATCTAGACCGTTAAATTTATTTGTATGGATAGATAAAATTTGTGTTAAAGAGAAATTTGAACCGTTGAAAAAAAATATTCCTAAACACTCTTGTATTTTAGTAGATAGATTCTAGATTAGAAATATTCTATGTTATTTAATAAAGAGAACATAGCGTTATATATGAAATTTTATACCGTATAACGTTATATATGAGCTTCTGTCATATATAACGGTATATGCTTCGTTGTCGATAACTTATTGAATTGATCCACGTAGTGGTCTCTCCGACTTATACATGAAAATACGTTATTTGAAGCTCGGTTAGCGATGTGGTTTGGTTATAGATGATCTTTTCTGATGAGACATATATGTTATATGTAACAATTTGCCTTTCGAACCTAATTTTGTCCTATAAAACTCCAAAACAAGGAACTAATAACGTTATATGTTCTCTTATTGAATTGATCCGCGCAGTGGCCTCTCATAAACACATATTGATATATTGATATATGATTATATATGGTTATATAAGAATATTTGTGACCATGTATACATATATATATATGGTTATAACGTTATATATATATATATATATATATATATATATATATATATATATATATATATATATATATTATACAGAAATTTTCGGATAAAGACCTTAAAATGAGAATCTTATATGCGGACCTTCTCTTTCTCGCCTTTTCCGATCGAATTTCGATAATCCGAGCCGCTCAATGTGTTCAGAACGTGATTTTAAGGGTACCCGTGAGAAATTGGAAAAAAAAATGACCGGAAAGGGCTTGATTTGAGCAGTTGTTATTTGAACCGTCAGATAAAAAATAAAGAAAAACTGCTCGGATGAAGCCCTTTCCGGTCATTTTTTTTTGTTGATTTCTCGCGGATATCCTTAAAATCACGTTCTGAACTCGTTGAGCGGCTCGGATCATCAAAATTCTATAGGGAAAGGGAGGTCCGCATTTTATTAAAATAAGGTAGTCCTTATGAGAATGAGACTAATATGAGCTTGTATTGACGTAAAAAAAATATTTCAATTTGCATAGAGAACATATAACGTTGTATATGAGATTTTGTCATGTAAAACTCAAAAAAAAAAGAGAGGAACTAATAACATTATATGCTCTCTTATTGAATACGTCTGCGCATCGGCCTCTCAAAAGCACATATGAATCTATCCATATATTATCAGAAGCAAGTTGAAGAGGCCACTGCGTAGACCAATTCAATAAGTAATGGACAACAGAAAATTTAATATTATATGTGAACTTTTGTCATGTGTAATATGTGTTTTTCCTAAGGTTAGACATATAATATTATATATTATTTTTGAGATATATTAGTGTTGTTTATGTTGTTTGAATATGTATATATGTAGATATAGAGGTTATGGGAATGCTATTCGAAGGTAGAAAATCACAAATTTTGAAGGATACGATGAAGGTTTTGATGAAGAAACGGTGAAAAAATGAAACTCGATCCCCTGTGGTCTCATCAACATTCAACTTGGGATTCAAGGCGCGACTGAAAATAAAGATAATGGTGGTATGACATGTGAATATATAATGTTATTTTTTGAGACATATAATATTGTTGGAAAGATATGATGTTGTTTTGAGAACATATAATTTTATATGTTATGCTTTGTGAGACTTAGAGCTACAGAAGTTCAGATATAATGTTATATATTTTGTTTTTTTTTTGTGAGATTTAGAACTACAGAAGTTCACATATAATGTTATATGTTCTGTTCTATTTTTTTGTGAGATTCATAGTTGCAAAAGCTCAAATATAATGTTATATGATCTTTTTTTTTTGCGATATTTAGATATTAAAAAACTCACATATAGCATTAAAGACTAAAAATAAAAAAAATCAAAAAGAAATGTTGCATGTTAGAAATTTTTTGCTACACATATAATGTTGTATGTTGAGAAATTTTTATTACTCATATAACGTTAAAAAATCAATACAAGAAAAATAGGAAAAAATAAAAAGAGAAATTTGTCGCATATATAACGTTAAATATTAAGTGTAGCGGGTTCAATAAAAAAATTGAAAAAAATGAAAAAATACGTTTTTGTTACCCATATAATGTTATATGTGGCGTGATGGCAGTGGCGGCGGCTTGATTGCAACAAAAACGAAAAAAATAAAAAATATATATTTTTGTGTTAGCCAAACAAGACCCTTGTTTCTTAGGTGGGGTATATTTGTCATTAAAATTATTAGTGAACTTAATGAGTTATGAAACTTAGAAGTGAACTAGATGGGTTTGGAAACTGCTATAGTGGACTTATGCAAAATTCACCCATGTGAAAATCATAGAGCAGAACTTGCAAAATATGAACTCGATCAAGAATCACAATTAATATTCAATGGAAAATGAATACTTACGGTTTCATAATTAAAAATCAGAGAGCAGAACTTGCAAGATCATATGAACTCGATCAAGAATCTCAATTAATATTCAATGGAAAATGAATACTTTCAGTTTCATAATTAAAATCAAAATCGAACAGAGAACGAACAACACTTGCACTGAATTTGTAACCACAAGCGGCCTGCATTTTTGGGATGAAAAAATTTATGTTAGTCAAAGAAAATCATTCCTCTACCATTACATATTTAGATAGGGTGAAAAAAAGAAATCACGCAGCATCAATATTCACAATAACTAATCGGAATTGCCACCTGAAATGGATGGAATTAGCTTTATCCACTCATTGTAATTTGAGATGATTTCATGCTTGCGAAAACAAAAAATAACTAGTTGGAATTAGAAATAAGCTCAACATGTAAGAGGCCATCACAATAACTGGTCGGAATTAGAAATAAGCCCAACATGTTAGAGGCCGTCTTTTTTTTTTTTTTTTTAATTTTCTGAGTTAGAGACCATCCTTGTACCAGATTAATAAACTTACGAGCCTTGCTATTTGCGAGGAACCACGCAAGGAAAAATACGTTTGGACCTATTTTAAGTCCCACAAAAATCTAAAAAAATATCCATAAATTTTTGAATATTATATTATGCGACCCTATAAAAAATTAACTCCAACAGAACACTCTTTGTTGAGAAGAAAGGAACCATGTTGAATTTTCCACGAAAAAAGAATAAGAACACTGATTGAAGGCTTTGAAGAGAAGAAAGGGTGCCACACAATTGACACAAACGTTCATCTAAAACCTTTAATTCTTGAACGAATTTATTTCTATGGCAAAATTAGAACAGGAAGTCTTTACTCTTGGATTTTAAGAGAGAGAGAGAGAAAGAGAGAGAGATTTTATATAGGAGTAGTAAGAGAGAGTCTGAGAGAGATTTTTTATAGTAGTAACATGTCCATATACTCCTACTTTATTCTCTTCTTTATCCGACGCCTTTCCACAGCCCAATACGATTACACTTCGACAACATGCTCCGATCACGGTCCTACAATCCGATTCCCGTTCTGTCTAATGAACCACCACCGGCCACCTCATTGTGGCTATCCCGGGTTCGATCTCTCTTGCTCTCCAAGCTCCACCGCAGCCACTCTCCTCAACCTCCCCTATTTCATCAAAGTTATAGTCACCAACATCGATTAAAAATCCAATTAATTCACATCAAAGACCCCAACAGCTGCTTCCCACAACAGCTTGAAAACCTCAGTTTGTCCACTGCTCTCTTTCGGTTTCTAGATCTCGTGTACAATTTTAGTGTATTCAGTTGCTCCCCTTCAACGAATCCGGATTTATTGTGGTCAACGAATTCGGATTTCGGGCATCCGATGATCACTAGAGAGAGAAAAAGTTATGATTAGAAAAATTTGTGATCGAAAATATTGTTTGGTGGTTTTCAAACAATGTCCCATCACTTATCAAATGCCAAATGTCAATTGGTTTATCAAATTTTTAACAAAAAGTAATGGATCCTGCAATATTAACTAATGATATATGGGTTGAAACATTAGATTATAATGTTCCATCCATATTGGATAATTTTTCCTAATCCTAAAATGAAGGCGCGTGAGTATAAGGGAAAAAGGGCTTTGACGGAAGGGGTATGATGCGCGCTGGGTCTAAACATCCAGTGGATGTTCAAATAGGACCGGCCAGTCAAAACCCCAGATAAAGATTAGTATACATTGAACCACCCATCGTCTTCTCTGCCTACCGTTGTCAACCTCCGATGAATCAATTGGGCGTGAATTTACTGAAACGATTTCAGAAGAAGAAGAAAAAAACCGCCACAAAACGGGGAGCTAATGGAGAAGACTTCGTTAAAGAGAGAGAGAGAGAGAGAGAGAGAGAGTTGGAATACCATTTGAGAGATAATTCATTAAACAACGTCGTTTAAAACAAATTTTATGAGCTAGCTGAATTTCTTTGTTCTGGACTGTCGGATATCTTGGTTTAATAGGTGGCACTCTCTCATTAAAATTCTCACAAGATCCTCATAGAGGATTTGGATCCGTCATGTTTTTCCTCTAATTTGCAATTTCCCTAAAACCATACTATACTACTATGATAAAAGAAATTAAAGAAGGAAATTGATTGCCACACTCCCCTTTTTTATGTCCACACTTTTTTTTTTGTCTTTTAACAAAACAGATACATACACCTTCAATACTAAAAAACACAAAAAGGAGCGTGGATAACAAAAAAGAGAGTGTGAGAATCAATTTCTTAAAAGAAAAGACTTTTCCAAGTCAATATAGTGAAGAAAAGTACACGTAAACATTTTAGAAAACACATTTCTGAATTTTCCAATGAGTAGATATTGGTGAAGAAAAGTACATGTAAACAAGTGGTGCTCAATAGTTTGAACACTGATTGCTGAATTTTCTCATGAGTCGATATCTCTCTCGGTGAAGAAAAGTACACGTAAACAAGTGGAACTCACTAGTTTGAACACTGATTGCTGAATTTTCCAACGAGTCGATATCTCTCGCGGTGAAGAAAAATACAAGTAAACATGTGGAGCTCACTAGTTTGGACACTGATTGCTGAATTTTCCAACGAGTCGATATCTCTCTCGGTGAAGGAAAATACAAGTAAACATGTGGAGCTCACTAGTTTGAATACTGATTGCTGAATTTTCCAACGAGTATATATCAGCTGAAGAAAAGACTTTTCCAAGTCGATATCGCTATTGTCTTTGAACTGACTGATGAGAAGAATAGGAGCCAAATTACGAATTAATGTTCATCTAAAACCTGTAATTCTTGAAAGAATTTATTTTTTCTACCGAAAAATTAGAACCGGAAGTCTTTAGTCTTCGAGAGAGAGAGAGAGATAAATTAGAACAGTAATATATAATTAGTTTACTAATTTTAATCAGGGGGTTTGTTCTTTGTTGGCCGCCGGCGGGAGGGCCATTCCACAGAGAGAGAGAGAGAGAGAGAGAGAGAGAGAGAGAGGGGACCAGAAATTTTTAGTTTTGAAGCGATAAGAAGGGAGAAAAATGATAAACGAAAATCAAAGAATAGAAGTGAAGATGAAAGATAGATAATATGTGGTGCTCACTAAGTCAAGGTCAATATCGGTAAAACATTGAACAAAAGGAGTCATGCTGAGAAAGAACAAAACACTCATTTGTGAGAAGAAAGGAGCCATGCTGAATTTTCCACAAGAAAATACTCGTAATAAGAACAGTCATTGCTGAGAATAAAGGGAGCCGCACAGACGTTCATCTTAAACCAATCTATTTCTATGGCAAAATAGAACTATACAAGTCTCTACAAAAAGATTTTAAGAGTGAGACAGATTACATATAGGAATAGTAACATGTTCATGTACTACTTTATTCTCTTCTTTATCCTACCCCTTTCCACAGCCCAAGGCGATTGCAGTCCAACAAGATGCTTCCATCACGGTCCTAAAATCCGCTTCCCATTCCGTCTAAAGACCCACCATCCACCTCACTGCGGCTATCCCGGGTTCGATCTCTCTTGCTCTCCAAACACCTCCGCCCCTCTCCTCGACCTCCCCCATTCCGTCCAAGTTCTAGTCACCAAAATCGATTACAAATCCCAATTGATTCGCATCGAACACCCGAACAAGTGCTTCCCACAACAGCTTCAAAACCTCAGTTTGTCCACCACTCCCTTTCAATTTGCAGATTCCGTGTACAACGTTAGTCTATTCAGTTGCCCCCCTTCAACGGGTCCAGATTTCTCGCATTGGATGATCCCTTGCCTCGGTGGCCATGGTCGTGAAGTTCGTGTCGGGTTCAATTGGAGTATCCAGGATTTTAGAACCTCCGAGCTCTTATCGTGCACAAAGATGTTTAATGTTCTGTCGGTTCCCTATAATGTGTTTGATCAAACAGCCGATCTGCAGCTGAAATGGCCCCAATGGGTTTGTGGGAAATGCGAGGCTAAAGGAAAGTTTGGTAGGTTGAAGAGTAACAGCACGAGCAATGAAATTGAATGCTTTGGCGACCTCAATCCACTTACAAAAGGTAACCCCCTTTCTCTTCTTTCCCTCTTTTGCTTCCATGCTCAAGTCAGAGAAGGTCTCAAAAGGAAATTTGCATTCCCACAATAGATCTTGAAAACTTAAATGAGAAAACCTAATTCAAGGTTGTGAAGCTATAACTGCCCCAATTGGCTAGAAGCTTGTGGGAAGTCATGGGTTTGGACGAGGTGCACAATGGTTAATATTTCGTTCTTCAAACCTTACAATTTAGGGTCAGTCATTACTAGGTACAGAGAAACCAAGCTTAGTTGAGTTGGTTTGGCCACTGTTCGAGCCCCACGGAGAGCAAGTTTGGGGTTCAGGGCTATGAATAGCCTCTCAACTCCCGTTGACTAACATACTAACACCTCGTTGATGTATAAACTATGCCAAAAAAAAAAATTACTAGGTACATTTCAGCCGAGAATTGCATGAAGTATTCCCGACGCGTGGCGGATATATAATTTCACAACGTGCGGATATACTACAATGGACTACTATAGGAGGTGTGGTATAGATTAGTAATCCAACTACTACTAATTTGGTGGGTTTAGTACATCCTTCACTCTCAGTGGTGGCTCTAAAAAAATTTTAATGGCATTTATTGAAGAACCCTAAATTTTATCGAATTTATAAGGAAAACTAACACAAAATTCTCTGATTAAAATTAGTAAACTAATTATCTAATATTGTTTGTGGTGAAACGAATTAAATATATCTTTTTCACTTTGCGGTGAAATCAATTGAATCGGCATGGAAAATATTGACAATTATCTCCACGGTTGAGATTGAGATGACTGTCCAAGTTTTACATTTTAATGTTGGGAGTTCAATTTATAGTTTGAGGTAATACAATATGTATACAGGGGTGTATCAAAGTTGAGGGTCACAGGATACTCCCCAGAAGCTGTGGCGCCATCAATGCGGTTAAACAAACGAGCCCAGATAGAGTCGGGCTGAAGTTTTGAACACCATTTTCAGTACACAAAGGAAAAATATAACGAGCATTCCCTATCTTTCGCAGGTTACGTGGTGATTATAGGCGTGACTGTAGGCTCATTTCTGCTTCTGGTGATCCTTATTGCACTATACTGGTGTCATAGACAGAAGAAAATAAAGAGAAAGGATCATCTAAAGATTGAGAGGTTCTTGGACGATTATAGAGCTTTGAAGCCGGCAAGATACTCTTATGCCGATATCAAGAAAATTACGAATCAATTCAAGGACAAAGTAGGCCAAGGAGGATATGGAACAGTGTACAAGGGACAACTTTCCAATGATGTTCATGTGGCGGTAAAGATCCTCAATAACACTAAGGACAATGGGGAAGAGTTCATCAACGAAGTGGGAATAATTGGTACGATCCACCACGTCAATGTGGTTCGCTTGGTTGGATATTGTGCTGATGGATTCAGGAAAGCTCTTATTTACGAGTTCTTACCAAATGATTCGCTGGAAAAGTTTGCGTCATCTGATCACAAGAAGCGTTCACTTGGTTGGAAGAAGCTGTTAGAAATTGCTATGGGCATAGCCAAAGGGATTGAGTATCTTCACCAAGGGTGTGATCAACAAATCCTTCATTTTGATATTAAACCACATAATATCTTGTTGGATGATAACTTGAATCCAAAGATATCAGATTTTGGTCTAGCAAAGTTGTGTTCAAAGGAACAAAGTGTTGTATCCATGACAACTGCTAGGGGGACCATTGGCTGTATTGCACCAGAAGTGTTCTCTAGGAATTTCGGGAATGTGTCATACAAATCAGATATTTATAGTTTTGGAATGTTGTTAATTGAAATGGTAGGAGGGAAAAAGAATTTTGATGTAATGGTGAATAGCACTAACCAAGTATACTTTCCAGAATGGATTTACAATTGTTTAGATAGAGGAGAAGAGCTAGGAATTGATATCCAACATGAAGGAGATGCCAATATTGCAAAGAAATTGGCAATCGTGGGACTTCAGTGTATTCAGTGGTATCCAATCGATAGGCCTTCAATGCATGTTGTGATTCAAATGCTTGAAGGAGATGGAGACACCCTGATCAAACCTCCCAATCCATTTGCCTCTACAAATCCAACAATGGCCACGGGACAGGCGAGTGGAAGACCTTTTAACAGCGAGTTGGAAGTTATTGTTGAATCCGAGTGAGAAAGATATTCATAGAGAGTAGTCTCCTCTTTCACCAATTGATAAGTACGTGACACCTTGAGATATCATCATAAATAATTGATACGCAACAAATTTTAGTCTACCGATGTATGGCCTTACCATAAAACTCATGTTGTGCTTTGAAATAGGTTATTTGCCTCCAAGTTATTGGGTACTATAAGTTCACGTCCAATTTATGATGTTACTTTTATTGTCTTTTTTAAGATAATTGATGAGATTTTATTAGTTCTTATGTTGTCCATGGTTGCTAAGAAACAAAACACAAATTGTTGCAGATTAACTCTTGTGGTATATTTGTTTGGAATTTACTGGAAATATTACTGATAAATGTCCTTAATCTGCAACAATCTTTCTTTTGTTTCTTAGCGACCATTGAAATATAACTGATAAATCTCGTTCTCGCAGTCAAATAGCTTGAAATATTCGATTATTAAATATAATTGATCGAAAGCTTTCCTTGGATTAACCATAGATCCATCTTCCGCACATTTCGCATACATGTCCACCAAACTACAACCAACATAAACATTAATTAAAAGCCATCTGGTACTTGACCACTTGAGTACGCAATTGCCGCCCAAATGATAACCGCCCTAACTCTGCACAAGCAGAAACTAATCTAGTAAAAGTGAACTTAACTGCTATATAACCACTCTCTACCATATCTATAAACTACTCAACAGTTTTCTTTCGGTTACCCATCTGAGAATATCTGGTAATCATCAAAGTCCATCACAATCCAAGTGACTGAATTTCTTTCACGCATTTTGTTGAACACGTTCTTTGCTGAATCAAAGTCACCACTTCCCTTTGCAAACACCTCTATCAATGCACATCCAACACACACACATCGACTCAAAATACCCAGTCTTTATCACCCAAAAATTATATCCCCTACCCAAGCATTCCCAGCATTCAAACATGCCGGAATCACGGTAGCAGAGCATGTTAATAAAAATAGATATAGCTTTCAAAGTTAGTATTCACCCACAAAAAACAAAAAAGATTTCAAAGATAGTAAGAGATCATTGCACTCCAAGAAACCATGTTTCGATGCTCACGCATGTTAAGAGATAGTATTGGCCGCTACCCAGTCATTTTAGAAGGCCACTGACAAATAAAAAATGTAAACTTAGCTTAAAACTGAAACAGCCGGCCAGTATTCCTACTGGTTTAGAACTTGACTGGGTAAAAACAAAAGAAGCAGAAAACACTCTGCGGTCTTATGACCTCACAAAATATGACTTTATCAGGTTCCCAAAGTTTCTCAGGTTTCTAGTCAAAACAAACGGTGAAAACATACGATTATTTAGTCAAAGAGACAAATCCCAACCCCAACACAAAAGAATGATACAATTCTCGAAGAGCTTAAGATATTCGAAGTCAGTGTTCCCCCTGTTTGATTCGAAACCGCAGTACAACGTCTGCTAAGCTGAGCAGTCGCCTACGATTCTAATATATGAAGAAAAAGCACCTTACATGAAGTTGATAGTCTTTACCTTCCAAAACCATCAAATCCAAATCACATGGAATTAGTAACAACCCTAATAAATCTAGGATGTTTGGTCTTTAGAATTTAGCGTCCACTTACATCATGAGTGAGAGAATCCATACAATCACCAGACAGATAGGAAAAGCTTTGGTTCATTCCACTATTCTCAGCTTGCATAGTTTGTGAATACTCGAAAGGTTTTAGAGGCATGTGAAGCAATTCTATATTTCCTTCAAGCATCTCAATGACTTTGTTCATGGAAGGACGGTCACTAGGCCTCATCTGTATGCACCATAAAGCTACAAACATCATCTTCTTTACCATCTCATTCTCCTCCTTGGTGGTCTCTCTAAAAGTGTATGTTCTTTCCTTCTGCGAATTGGTCATAAACCCATGAAGGGAAGAAACTTTGGCTTGAATTAGCCGATGAATTCCAATTTCTTCTCTTGCCTGCCATTACCATCAACAACATTCCGAAACTATAAATATCAGCTTTATAGGAAATGCCTCCAATATTTTTATAAAACAACTTTGGAGTCATGTAGCCCAAGGTTCCTTTTACTGCGGTCACTGTCACAATGCTATCATCTGTTGCATACAATTTTGCAAGCCTGAAATCAGAAACTTTGGGAGTGAAATTCTCATCAAGAAGAATGTTATGATGCTTAATATCAAAATGCAGGATCTGCATCCCACAACCGTGATGTAAATATCCAATGCCACGAGCCACTCCAAGGGAAATATCATACATTTGCTTACAACTTAATGACAATTTTTCTTCTAGAGAAAAGATTTACTTCTCAAGAGACCCATTAGGCATGAAGTCATACATAAGAGCATGTTTAGATCTCTCAACGCAATATCCAATTAGCTCCACCACATGGACATGATGAATACTTCCGATGGTAGCAACTTCGTTGATGAACTACTATCCATTAGCTTTTGGCATGCTCAACATTTTAATTGCTACAAGAGGGCCACTTCGGAGCTTTCCTTTGTATATAGAACCATAGCCTCCTTCCCCAAGCTTGTCTCTAAAACCATTGGTCATCTTCTTGATGTTTGAGTAAGAGTACCTAATAGGCACAAGATGATTCTGACTTTGTAGGAAACGTTCTATGTTATCATACATCGATAAATGTCTTCTGCTGAACTTATAGATTAAAAATCCAAACACACATGGTGGAAACAGAAACCTTGCTGTAAGGACCGCTCCAGTGAAATTTGACACACAGATATATACATGTGGGATATTGTTGTTAAAAGTTCCGAAACCTGATATTGGATATAATTAATATTCTATGTTTCATTTGGTTATTGAGTTATTAGTTTTCATAATTTGGGAGGTTATGTCTATTGGTGTACCGTCATGATTAGTAGTTAGATACTTATATTAGCCATTATAATTGGACCGTTGCATGTTTTACATTTATTTAATATCATTAGCTGCCATAATTATATGTGTGGAGGGTACCCATAAAAAGATCCTTATTAATTTATGACCTTCTATATATGGCTTGGTTGAATTGTAAAAGATTATACTAGGAAGTACAAGTGTAATGAGTTCATGTGGTAGCAGCCTGTAGTATGCTTTGCTCATATTTTCTACCTAATCTATGTACAAATCCAATCGGTACGGTTGTTTACCTCGCTATGAGTTTTGGGTTGGATCTTAAAGTCAGTGGTGTCTGCTAATTAATTATAAGACCTCGACGTAAGGAGGCACCAATGACTTTAGGACAAGGACACTGTGCCTCACAATCTTGTAGGCTATCTTTTCTTATTTCCTCTAATTCCATAGGTTTAATTGCAAAAACACCCCCTAAACTATCACGTTTTGGCAAGTTCACCCCCTTAAGTTTAAATTTGAGCAACTTCACCCCCAAAACTACCAAATTCGAGCAACTTCACCCCCTCCCCCATTTTCCGTCCATTTCTGTTATAAATTTGGATGGAAAGTTTCAAAATTGGGTACCAGTACCACCTAAAATTCGGTACCAGTATCAAATTTGGACAGAAAATTGGTACCAGTACCACCTAAAATTCGGTACCAGTACCAAATGTGGAAACTTTCCATTCAAATTTATAACAGAAATGGACGGAAAATGGGGGAGGGGTGAAGTTGCTCAAATTTGGTAGTTTGGGGGGTGAAGTTGCTCGAATTTAAACTTAAGGGGGTGAACTTGCCAAAACGCGATAGTTTAGGGGGTGTTCTTGCAATTAAGCCATTCCATATTTAGGATAGTTATATATGGCATGTCATCTTAGTTCAATTGTCTGTGTATTTTTTTGGGCCATTGTGTAAAGTTAGGCCCAAGGCTGTATCTATAGTCTTGCAGAATTATCTAGAGAATGAATGCTTCCCGCTTGCTTCTTTGGTTCTTGATAATAATTTCTGAGTTAATCAAGGGTTTAGGCCATGGCTAATCTAAATTCTAAAGCCAACAATATATATACACACACGTGTCACATTTTGTTTGGCCTTTCATGTACTCCATCTTTTTGGTTTATATATTTCGGGTCGTTTTCATTATATTACAATATGTCGTTGTCGTTTTACTGTGGCTCACCATAAATAGGATCATAGCAAAAATAAAGTCTTACCTATGACGATGGCCACAAGATATCCACACATTGCAAAATCATCTGTGGAAAAAAAAATATTACCAAAAGCTTTTCTTTAATAGCAAAAAAAGATTTTATCAATCAATCGTACTGGATTCAAAGATTAAATAAGGTGAAAAGAAGGAGATCATTTAGAGTAAGAGCCCCTAAATTTAAAATTTAGGGGCCTCTTGCTCTATTTTGGTACTCTTTATAATAGTCTAGCAAAAAGGGTCGATTTTCGTTTTAGGCCCCTGAAATGGCCGGACTAGTCGGCTCTGACCTTTTTAACAAACTAAAGAGAACTGGTTGTAGGAAGTAAGGGATCAGAGGATCTCACTCACTTAGAAACGAAGGCTGGAACAAGCAAGAAATAGAATCGCCACAAACGGCAGTGACATTCACAGAATTCCCGAAGTAGGAAGCCCTATTCCTGCATTTTGTGCAGGACACTCGAAGAATATTCCACGAAGCCTCAAACCCATACCACAACTCCCTATTCCGTGAGTTGTCATATAAAAAAAAATGGATATCAGTTAATATTTTATGTGGATGGTCATATGAGAAGGGTACGAAATCAAACGATAGGCTTTGGCTCATGAGGGGAAGTTGAATATGATTGTCGATCGGATATTCCATGACAAATGTATTAGTTGGTGCCATCAATTAACTACATATCTTACGCATGTAGTTGATTTTTTTTTTTTTTGAAATCACTCAAAAAAATCAACTACGTACGTAAGGTACACTCATAGGTGCTTTAGGTGAAAATTGAACTAGATTGGTTCCTGTGTGTTATTATTTGAATTCCTTAAATTGATTACCGCTTAATAGTTGTTGACCATATATATATATATATATATATATATATATATATATATATAGAGAGAGAGAGAGAGAGAGAGAGAGAGAGAGAGATGACAAGGGAATGCCAAAACTGAATTTATTTGTGCCAAAACTGTTTTTGTTGGTGCCAAAACCGTTTTTGTTGATGCCAAAACTCCAGTGCACAAAAGGCTTGTACCATTTGCAATGTACAAAACTTTTATGCACTGAAGTTTTGACACCAACAAAAATGGTTTTGGCATTATCATATATATATATATATATAGAAAAAAACCAATCAAGACAATCATAAATCAAAAAAAATTAATAGAATTATAATTAAGCAAATTACATACACACATACATAGGAATTTTTTTTTTTTTTTTCCCTCGAGACATACATAGGATTACATTTGTGGTTTTCAAAAGTATGACGATCGATATCTTCTTGGATTAAAAAAACGGTCTAACTATTGTCAGCCGAATGAGCTAACGATAAACACACTATAAGACAAGAAAAACACGTATTTTTGTGTACTTTTTATATCCTTTAATACACATTCACACACTCACTATTGTCAGCCCACTGGGCTAATTTTAGAATTTTCTTTAAAAAAATGATATCAGTCCTTTTATGTGCCCGATTGTATGACAAGAGTATCAATTACACTCTGGGCGTTAACCTGGCCTTGAGGGAAGAGTGAGGCTGAAGGAATGTTTTGTGGGTTTATGAGTAACAGCACCAGTGATGAATTTGAATGCTTCAATCCACCTAGAAAAGGTACCCCCTTTCTCTAGTTTCCCTTTTCTTTTCTTTTCTTTTCTTTTCTTTTTTTGCAATTTTATTTAGACGTTGCATTTATATCTTCAATCAAGAAATTTAAAAGAAATTTTGCATACCCACAACAGAACTTGAAAACTTCATGAAAGTAATTTCAGTTCTGTGAAGTTACCAACGCTACACATGAAGCATATATATATGTGAGACGAGAAAGGCATATATACTCGAAGGACCCGGTTTGTTTAAATGGATATGAGCATCGTACTGGACTTTATATCCGATGACCAAATATCCAGTGTTTGGGTAAAATATTTGCGACGCGAATTAAACATGCCTCACATATGTATATAATATCACGACGTTGGGCTGTATAAAACCATGGGCAATGTGATACTCTTAATAAGACTATTATTAGTTCGGTGGGATTATGCATCCTTCACTATCTGTCCTGTCAAACAAATGGACCCAGATAGTAGTTAGGCTGAAGATTTGAACACCATTTTTAGCACATAGAGAAAAAATATGACGAGTCTTTTCTATCTTTCACAGGTGAATTGAAAAGGCCGCTAGTTATTACAAGTGTGACTTTAGGCTCATTTTGGCTTCTTGCAATCCTCATTGCAATGTATTGGTTCCATAGACAAAAGAAAATAAAGAGAGAGGATCATCTAAAGATTGAGAGGTTCTTAGAGGATTATAAAGCTTTGAAGACAGCAAGATACTCTTATGCCGATATCAAGAAAATTACAAATCAATTTAAGGACAAAGTAGGCCAAGGAGGATATGGAACAGTTTATAGGGGACAACTTTCCAATGATGTTCACGTCACTGTTAAGATACTCAATAATACTAAGGGAAATGGCGAAGAGTTCATTAACGAAGTGGGAATAATTGGTACAATCCACCACACCAATGTGGTTCGCTTAGTTGGATATTGTGCTGGTGGATTTAGAAGAGCTCTTATATACGAGTTCTTACCAAATGATTCCCTAGAAAAGTTTACAATATCTGATCGCGACAAGCATTTACTTGGTTGGAAAAAGCTTCTAGAAATTGCTATGGGTATAGCTAAAGGTATTGAGTATCTTCACCAAGGGTGTGATCAACAAATCCTTCATTTCGACATTAAACCACATAACATTTTGTTGGACGAGAACTTGAATCCGAAGATAACGGATTTTGGTCTAGCAAAGTTGTGTTCAAAGGAACAAAGTGTTGTATCCATGACTACTGCTCGCGGTACCATTGGCTATATTGCACCGGAAACAAATCCTTCATTTCGACATTAAACCACATAACATTTTGTTGGACGAGAACTTGAATCCGAAGATAACGGATTTTGGTCTAGCAAAGTTGTGTTCAAAGGAACAAAGTGTTGTATCCATGACTACTGCTCGCGGTACCATTGGCTATATTGCACCGGAAGTGTTCTCAAGGAACTTCGGGAATGTATCATACAAATCAGATATTTATAGTTTCGGAATGTTGTTGCTTGAAATGGTAGGAGGGAAGAAGAATTTTGATGTTATGGTCAAAAGCACCAACCAAATTTACTTTCCTGAATGGATTTACAATCGTTTGGATAGTGGAGAAGAGCTAAGAATCCGTATTCAAGATGAAGGAGATGCCAAGATTGCAAAGAAGTTAGCAATTATGGGACTTTGGTGCATTCAATGGTATCCAGTTGATAGGCCTTCAATGCATGTTGTGATTCAAATGCTGGAAGGAGACGGAGACACTCTAATCAAGCCTCCCAATCCATTTGTCTCCGCAAATCCACCAAGGGGCACAGGACAAGCTAGCAGAAGGCCTCATAACAACGAGTTGGAAACTCTTGTTGAGTGTGAGTGAGAAAGATATATAGTCTCTATCTGTTGTATCCTTGAGCCTAAGTAGAAATCTCCCTATCATCAATTGACATGTGACAAAATTTTGACCTACCAATGTATAGCCTTGGCATACAACATTTATTGCGCTTCGAGCTGGGTTATTTGCCTCAATGTATTCTGCATTAGAAGATATGATGAATTCGTAATGTTTTTACTTATTATTATCATCATGTTTTGGATAATTTGATGAGATTCTAACCCTAGCTAGTTCTCTGTGGTAGCTAAGAAAAACTTTCTACCAGAACAAAACAAATTGATAACTGCTTGGGATGAGACTTATGCACCATATTTCTTGCTAGCTCTATCCAGTTGCTGCAGCTTCCTCTCCCAGTTTCCTCTTCATCATGGATTTTCTAATTTCAGCCACACCGTTAACCCACGGAACTACGGAAGCACACATGTTTGATAGGTACATGTACCCTGCTGAATCATTGGGTAATCAGAGACAGCACTTGGGAGAGGCCGAAGAAGCAGCTTCTTCGGCCCCCAATCCAAAACCCAAAAAAGAGACCCCCAATTTTGCTATTCCATGTAGTAGGCATAGTTATTTAGCTGAGCGGAACAAGCGAATGGCCTAATTTTTGTTTGCCCGTATTTGGAACCAAAAAAGAGAACACAAAGAGGCATAATAACCATTTCAACAGCATGTTTCCCAAGCTCAGTATTACCATGGACTCAACAAGCTCCAAGCAACGTGCCCCAAACCAAAACCTTAGCTGTGAAAGACATTGAGTCAATGAGTTGCATGGCTTCTTCGAAGAAGCCTGGTCTGCCTAAAAAATCGACCATACATGAATGGTGCCATATTCTAGAGCTTATTCTATGTTCTTTGTACATTGAGTAGAAGTGCTTTCACCCCTCATCAATCATACCCACGTAGCTACAAGCAGATAGAATAGCGATATCAATTACTCCCTCCGTCTCTTTTTAAGTGTCTTGCTTCGTAACTCCAACTTATTAAAAAGACATCATCAATATACCTTTCACATCAACTTTTTCCTCTATTTTCCCTACTTATCCATCATCATTACAATTTTACTCACTAACTTTTCAAAATAGAATCTATTTTTAGGGACAAAATAGACAATGCACCAACTTTTACCCACTAACTTTACAAAATGGACACTTATTAAGGGACAGCCCAAAATGGAATACTGAACTCTAAATAAGGGACAGAGGGAGTATATCATTTGGCTTTATGCCTGCATCCAGCATTTCTTGGAACATTTCCAGTGCTCTTTTTGCAAACCCATGTTCTGCTAAACCTGTTACAACAGAAAGTCCATGACACCACATTCAAATGTTCCATTTCGGTAAAAACCTGCAAAGCAGCTTCCTTATTTTCGCACCTCGAATAATAGAAACTAAGGTATTAGCTTAGCTATGGGCTGGTTTGACCCTGCTTTTAGTAACGGAGCATGGATTTGTTCACCCTTAGCAAATGCGCCTATACTAGCAGCTCCACTCGAGAGACAAGGCAATGTGAAAGCATCAAGCACGATCCCAATGTCCTCAATTTGATTGAATAAGTTCAAAGGCTTCATTAGAATCAAATTATTAGTGTATCCATCAGAAAGATTTCCACATGCCTTGAAAAGGCTGGAAAAGGTGAACTGATTAGGTTAAACTTAACATTGATCATCCTGCAATAGAGCTCAATGGTTTCCTTACTATGCCTTCCACTCTGCCCACAACTTGTGAATTGTGATAATCGAAGTCCAAGAGTTACATAATTATCAATAGGGAGGAGATCAAAAAACTTTCCTTGAATTAACCATAGCCCCATCCTCTGCACATTTCGCAGACATGTCCGCCAACTACAGCCAAAATAAACATTAAAAGCCAACCGGTACTTGACCATGTGAGTACGCAATTTCTGCTCGAATGATAACCGCCCTAACTCTGCACAAGCAGAAACTAATCTAGTAAAAGTGAACTTATCTGCTATATAACAACTCGATCAACAGCTTTCTTTCGGTTACCCATCTGAGAATATCTAGTGATCATCAAAGTCCAAGTGACTGAATTTCTTCCAGGCATTTTGTCGAACACTTTCTTTTATGAATCAAAGTCACCACTTCCCCTTGCAAATATCTTCAACAATGCACATCCAACACACACATCGGACTCAAAATACTCAGTGTTCATCACAGATCCCAAATTTATATCCACAACCCAAGCATTCGATGCAGGCTCGAATCACGGCAGCGAAGTAAAACTGATTTGGTTATTTTCCAAATTCAAGCATGTTAATAAACATAGATATAGCTTTTGATAATCGAATTCGCCCAAGAACCAACCAAACATATGCATATCTCATCTCATCTTCTATAAAATACTCAAACAAACCATCTATATCATATTCCCACTATGTATATCCATCTTTTTTTATCATATCTCCCTCATATTATATTAATCCAAAACTAAGACGAGTGGCAAACAAGTTGTAAATATATGTGAACTGATCGTGGCATATTACTTTGGGGGAAAAAGTTTTTGGAAGAAGATTTGATGAATTGTTAAATTACATATAAAATATCTATCGATACACCCCTAACAGATTATCAATTATATCTACTCTCAGGTTCGCAACCTTAATCGAGTTGAATACTGTTAGGTTTAGGATCAACTTATTTATTGAACGAGCCTGAAATGGAGGTTCATGTTTTGTTCATGTAGCTGACGAATAGAACTCGATCGAACGAGCTCTTACCAGACCAAGCCTGGAACAGTTCTCGAATGGCTCAGTTCACTTAAAGTCCTAATTATGACCAAGTTACCTAAAAGCTATCTTTCAAGCAAACGGTCCTAAACATGGTAAAATTAGCTTCAAAGTATTCAAGCAAGCTAGTATTGGTACCTTTCTCGTTAATTTTTTTTTTTTTTGATAGCTGGATGTCCGAGTCAGCTTGCGTACACCTTGACTAATTCCGAGGCTTTAGAATTTGACAAATAGACATTGGTAAAAACAAAAGAAACAGAAAAAAAAAAAAATTTCTCCAGGGACAGTTGGTCTCAAATAATGTAATTTGATCATGTTTCCAAAGTTTCTCAGGTTTCTAGTCAAACCAAATGATGCAAATTAACATCAAGCTAATTAGTCTAATAAGAGACAAATTTTGAGCCCAATACAATAAAACAACGATACAAATCTTGAAGAGCTTAACATAGAAAATGTCAATATTCGCATTGTTTGATTCAAAACCAAAGTACAAGTTTTGCTAAGCTTACGCCTACAAAACACCTTACATGAAACTGATAGTCACGTCTTCCAAAACCATCAAATCCAAATCGGATGGAATCAGCAGCCTTAAATCTAGGATGTTTGGTCTTGAGAATTTAGCGTCCACTTGTGATATGAGTGATAGAATCCAAACAAGCACTTGACAAATTGGACAAACATATGTTCATTCCATTATTGTCATCCGGCATAGCTTGTGGATACAAAAAAGGCCTTGGAGGCATGTGAAGCAATTCGATATTTCCTTCAAGCATCTCAATGATTTTGTTCATGGAGGGACGATCACTAGGGTTCATTTGTATACACCACAAAGATACTAACATCATCTTCTTTACTATGTCACTCTCCTCTGTGGTCTCTCGCATTTCAAGGTTCCTTCCTTCAGCGAATTGATCATAAACCCATGAAGGGAAGAAATTTTGGCTTGAATCAGCTGATGTGTCCCAATTTCTTCTCTTTCCTGCCATTTCCATCAACAACATTCTGAAACTATAAACGTCAGATTTATAGGAAATACCCCTGATGCTTTTGTAGAACAACTCCGGAGCCATATATGTAGCCCAAGGTGCCTCTAGCTTGCTGCAGTCACTGTCACAATGCTATCATCTAGTGGATACAATTTTGCAAGCCCAAAATCAGAAACTTTTGGAGTGAAAGTGTCATCAAGAAGAATGTTATCAAGCTTTATATCAAAATGCAGGATCTGCATATCACAACCCTGATGCAAATATCCAAGGCCACGAGCCACTCCAAGAGAAATGTTAAACATTTGCTTACAACGTAAAAACAATTTTCCTTCTTGAGAAAATATGTACTTCTCAAGGGACCCATTAGGCATGAAGTCAAACACAAGAGCATGCTTAGATCTCTCGGCACAATATCTAATTAGCTGAACAACATTGACATGATGAATCCTTCCGATGGTACCAACTTCGTTAATGAATTCTTGCCCATTAGCTTTAGGCTTGCTTAACATTTTAACTACAACTAGAGGGCCACTTTGAACCTTTCCTTTGTATACAGAGCCATATCCTCCTTTCCCCAACTTGTCCCTAAAACCATTGGTCATCTTTCTGATCGATATCAGCGTAAGAGTACCTACGCAAGGTGATTCTGACTCTGTAAGAAACCTTCTATGCTATCAAAGGTGGATAAATTTCTTCTGCTGAACTTACAGATTAAAAATCCAAACACACATGGTACACACAGAAGCCTTGCTGCAAAGAACACTCCGGTGTAATGCAGTCAAAGAAAATTAAGCAACGAAATCAAAACTTTACTATCCAGAATTATCTTATTCGCATGTAACATATTGTGCTGAAAGCCTGAAACATATATTCTTTCTTCTTCTTCTTTTGGGTGCAACGGAAGATAGAAACATGTATTCACACATGCGCACAATATGTGTGTCTTTGCGCACGCGAATATAGGTACATATTTGTATGTCAAGTGACTCAAGTTGCATTTGGTCCTTCATGTACTCTATGCTTTTTTCAGTATATTAGAAGATGCCTTTACGATGGTTCACCAAAAGTAGGCTCATGGGAAGTATTAAGGTCTTACCTATGATGAAGACCACCAACTGCACCACATAGAGCTCAAGTAAGAAAAAAACTGCGAATAAACAGATATCAAGATTTAGCCAATTGACGAAGGAATTAGTTATGGAAATTAAAAAAAAAAAAAAAGAAGTGATGAAAATTGCATCTAAAACTAGAAGAAACGTACTACAAGTCTTGTAAATCACCCTATCAGGTAAGTGCACGCACCTTGGGAAGCCATGACAAATGCAACTGGACATAAACTCATTTTGAAAAGATTTTATTGGTGATTTCTTTCCAAAAGATTCATGCATCAGAAGATGGAAAACACATTGGAGAAGGGATGGATGTAAGCGAAAACAGAGGGTGGAACATTGTATGGATGTAGCAGCTTTATTTGTTGTGTTGTTTTTCTCTTCAAAATTATCTATTGAATTTCTTACCATTCAAAAAAATAATAATAATTACCAGTCTATGGGGGTTCACATTTCAAAAAAATTCATCCCTTTAGGAGGCTCCTTCTCTTGTCAAAAGACACCATCTTTAGAGGCTTTAGAATATCTCTTAGCTTATTCTTTTTTATGTTGAAAGTCATTTCTTAGTTTGCTGCAATATCAAGCATTACAATTGGGAAATTTTCCTGAGAGGTAAAAGAGACAGAGAGAGAAGCTGACTCCTGAGATCTTGTGTCGAATTTGGCAAAAGCCTTGACGTAAACATTGTTCAGCAACGAATTTAACTTGGGTAGGGCTTATCGTCTGACCTCATCTGCCCATCGATTCGTTTTTAACTCCGAAAATGTAAATTTGGAGAGGCCAACAGCCAACAAGGAAAGGCATCTCTAAAGGTGAAACACTCGACTCACCATACACAATCTTAGGGTCAGCAAATGGAAATGGTAAAAGAGAGTTTAGACCACACGATTTATGCCCATTTTGGTCATGTGGGTATCTAGAAACTTTTTGAAAAAGAAGGTAATTTTAAGTTCAAATATAATGAAAATCAAAAATAAATTTTTTATTTTTTTTGTTCCATTTAAAAGATCTCAATGAGATCTATCAAACGAAATCCATATTGGTAGAAAAATTATTTACGTAAACACATGATTTTTGAACTTGAAATTACCTTCTTTTTCAAAAAGTTCTTTTTCTTAAAAACTGGAACACCCAATATGGGTTTGGCTTTTTGTCCAATTGGTGAAACAAAAAGTCACTTTGGCATTTGAGAAAAATGAGAATTGCAAAATAGGCACGCATGCTTGGTTTAAGGCTTGTTCCAGTTTGTGAAACTTCTTATTTTTTACGAATGTTTGATCAAAACCCCCCGAAGCCTCCTGCGTGAAATGACATTACTGACCTTACCCCATTTTGTCAGCAACCAACCTAGGGTAAAGTGGAAAGACAATATATAGTCATTATATCAGTTACCTTTTTAAAAACGAACTTTTGCAGCTGAAGTGGAACGGATGTTCCTTTTTTTAACTGTTCAATACCAAAAAAAGTACTTTGCTAAAAAGAATCTAATCTGGAACTGCCTCTTACTCCTCCTGCTTCATTATTCAACACTGATGGAGACCCAAAAGGTATCAAAATTGTTCGAGCTTTTGACACACAACACTAGGGATTCGGCATGAGAGTCGTTTTGTTTCTTACTGGATATGGATTATTAAAGTTTTAATCATTGAATTTATGCGAGGGAAAAATTGCACAGAAAGGCAGCAGGAATCACTGTATTCGTTATCATTATTGATGAGAGATGTGGACTGTCATTTTACCTAATTCTACACGTTACGTGAGTAAGTATGTGTAATTATTTGCATGTTTGTGTGTGGTAGTAGAATTATTCTTTACCTTACACCCATCACTCCATCATGACTCATGCGAATTTCCCGTCCATCACCCACCCTTGCATTGTTGCAAGACGAGCATGCATATCTGCGAAGTTTCACATGGCTTTGGTGCCCTCACGGATTTAAAAGGCTTTGTACAAGGAAGATCATGATCTATTACTAATAGCGCTAAACTTTGCATCGACCAAACGATGTAGGACTTGTGATCACTTATCCATACGTACGCCAAGACTCCCTACCAGTCCCAGATGCCCGCACTCACAGCTAGCACACAGTCAAACCAGGATTTTACAATCTCCTTCACTTAGGAAACACAGTTCGGTAGGTGCAAATTTTGATATTATTTGTAACGACTTGCTCCCCCCTTGTACAAGTAGTTCGCTTTGGTCATGCCAAGCCAATGGACTTTTCAATTGGTCACCTACCTTACCTTTTCTTATCATTTGTCAAACCCACTAAAAACGAAAAAAATAAAATATGTTTTTTGGTATGTAAAGAGGAACCCAATCTCTCTCTCTCTCTCTCTCTCTCTCTCTCTCTCTCTCTCTCTCTCTCTCTCTCTCTCTCTCTGAATAGGATTTTCCTGGGGGAGGGGCGGTGCCTCCCCCCTTTCCGCTCTCTCTCTCCACTTCAGATTTCTCCCCCTGAACTCGACGTGTTTCGACGTCGATCTTGTCTGTGGGACGCTGATGCCAAGTGACAAAGGCTTCTTCCGATCTTCCTCATCAAAGCAGTCTGCCTGCATGCTCCTCGTTCAAATCTTCCTCACCATGTGCTTTTCTGTCTGATCTTCCTGCAATTCCATTGTTGTTATCAGGCTGGCCCCTTCGTCATCGCTCGGGGCGGCACATAGATTCACACCCTGATGAAGGTAGCAGTTCCATAGTTTTTTTGGGACAGAGGTAGTAGTTGATGTAGCTGTACGGTGGGGTGTGGCTGTTGTCGTGATTGAGGTTCCGAGCAGCGGTTTGACCGGTGTTTTTGGGTGGCTGATTTTAAGGGTGTGAATCTATTGTAGGTTTTTTATTTGTTGATGTTTTTGTTTTTTTCTGTTTTCTCTCCCATTTTGGGGGCTTCCCTCACCCCTACGTGGGTGTTTTGTTGGTCACTTGTCTGGTGTTACGCTGATTGGAGATATACTCCATCTATTTTGTGCATTTGGTTGTGTGAGGTCATGGATGTTCTACGTGGTGTTTTGGCCTCCTTTGTGGTTGCTATATCCCCTCTCCTGTGATGACTTCCCGTTCTATGTATTTTCTTCATTATTATCAATGAAGTATCCTATTATCATTTGAAAAAAAAAAAAAGAGGAACCCAATTTGGGCTCACCTGATTTCTTCCCACTTCTAAAAGAGCCCATCCAAAAATGATTTATTACACTTGAAATATTCCTATCCTATATAACGGGACGATAAAACAGTAAACAAATAAAAAAAATCATCCACCGTCACTGCTCTCTCGCTATTTGTGTTTGGTGTCCATGCACGCAGTGTGCGCGCCATCCTTCTAGAAACTTGAAAGCGAGGCTGAGAGTTCCTTGCAATAAAAAATAAATAAAAATACATTTGTTGGGAGCAACACATTAATAAGCATCTCAATAAAGAAATGAAAGTTAGATGCTGGGAGTTGGTGACTAGAGCTAGATGCTGGGATAGGCAATTCATTTACATTACCAAAGGAATTTGGATAGAACAGAGGAATTAGTATATTGCAGATTTGGTCTATAAAGGGTAATAAAAAATCAGACTAGGTTCAGTCCAGAAGTCATATTTTGTAGGAAATACAGAGTATTATAAAGTCCCTGTCGGATCAGCTCTTTCTCCAATCCACAATCTTTTCATGTGCTTCTAAATTTCTATTTGGTGAGCATTCGGATCCACAACAACGATTCAAATTGTTAATCTAGATCTCATGCCCAGCAAAAAAGAAGAAAACATCTCCGTATAATGTACACATAATCAGACATAGGTAGACGCATGAACAAATTATTTTTGTTTGATAAAACCGAGCCTAAGATCATATTTCCGTCCCTATTGTACAAACCATAAACCTAAAAGACTTCTCCTAATTAACCTTCTGAAATTTTAAGGGAAGTCTCGTAGTTGTCTATGTAGAGTCATAAATTTACCAATGTCTGCAAACAAATCTTCAATAGCCGTTTCTCACTCCAAATTGGAAAACAAATGCGACTTAGGGGTGTACAGAAGCTACCGAGATTATGCGGGTTGAAGACAAGACAGAGTACATTTATTGTCTGCTTAGTTTTCATGCATGGTGACAAGAAAGTGAATGGATTAAATCCGTCAAAAGCCTCTACCAACATAATTTTAAAACACAACTCTGGACACAACTGTATGATATGTCGTTTGATACACGTGAACCCATGTGCATCGAATGACTCATCATATAGTTGTGTTTTAAAATTGTGTTGATTGCATTGCGATAAATATATTGACTGTTCATATTTGGGAACAGTTGCGTCAAACTAAGGATAAAAAGTCTAAATCTACCATTTATCAGACTCCTCAAAGTGTCCCAATATATTAATTGAATGGAGGTTGAATAAGGAGTTTGATGCATAAGACATTCTAAAAAGTGACTAGTTAAAGTAACAAATTGACTTTTTAGTATGATTTCGTCCAAAATTTAGGGAGACTAATGCGAATACCATTCCCATTCTTGAAACGTGAATGCTATTGAAATTCTATCGATTCTTATTTTAGTAGAAGCTACATTACACTAACCCAGAAGAAGCTACATTACCCTAACCCCAACTCAACCCAACCTAACCTATCACCAAGAAGAATATCAATATACTCTGTGTAGGAATTGAACCCATAACCCTCACCGCACTTAAGTACGATTGCACAACCGTTAAAAAAACGGTTTTGATTGAATGCTTTAGAATTTGACTGGGTTAAAACAAAGGAACATACTAATAAACTCCAGGGTCTCAGAAAATCTGATTCTATCAAGTTTTCAAAATTTCTCCAGCTTCTATTTAAAACAAATGGTGCAAACATAAGACCAGTGGGCCTAAGAGACAATTCTTGATCCCAGTACAAACAATGATATAACTTTAACATAGACAATGTAATTGTTCCCCTTGTTTGATTCATAACCAAGGTACAAGGTTTGCTTAAGCAGTCGCCTACAAATTAATGCTAACACACCCAGAATAGCACATGACATTAAACTGATAGTCTTGTCTTTTAACACCATCAATCAAAATCATATAGAATCAGCATAAACCCTCAAACTACGATATTTAGTCTTGAGAGTTAGCGCCCGGTTATCTCACTAGTCATAGCATCCGAACAAGCACCTGACAGATTGGGCAACATTATGTTCATTCCATTATTCTCAGCCGGCATGGCTTGCGAATATAAAAAAGGCTTCGAAGGCGTGTGAAGCAATTCGAGATTTCCTTCAAGCATCTCAACAACTTTGTTCATGGAAGGACGGTCACTAGGCCTCATTTGTATGCACCATAAAGCAACTAGCATCATCTTCTTTACCATCTCGCTTTCCTCCTCGGTAGTCTCTCCAATTGGCAGGTTCTTTCCTTCCGCGAATTGATCATAAACCCATGAAGGGAAGAAAACTTGGCTTGAATTAGCTGATGAATTCCAATTTCTTCTCTTGCCTGCTAGTTCCATTAACAACATTCCGAAACTATAAATGTCAGCTTTATAGGAAACACCCCCAATATTTTTGTAGAACAACTCAGGAGCCATGTAACCCAAGGTTCCTCTAGCTGCAGTCATTGTTATAGTGCTCTCATCTGTCGGATACAATTTCGCAAGCCCAAAATCGGAAACTTTTGGCGTGAAATTCTCATCAAGGAGAATGTTATGAGGCTTTATATCAAAATGCAGGATTTGCATGTCACAACCTTGATGCAAGTATCCAACGCCTCGAGCCACGCCTAGAGAAATCTCGTACATTTGCTTACAACTCAAGGACAATTTGGCATCTGGAGAAGAGATGTACTTCTCAAGAGACCCATTAGGCATGAAATCATACACAAGAGCACGCTTAGACCTCTCGGCGCAATATCCAATTAGCTGAACAACATTGACATGATGAATCCTTCCAATGGTAGCAACTTCGTTGATGAATTCTTGCCCATTAGCTTTGGGCTTGCTTAACATTTTAACTGCTACAGGAGGGCCGCTTCGGAGCTTTCCTTTGTATACAGACCCATAGCCTCCTTCCCCCAACTTGTCCCTAAACCCATTGGTCATCCTCTTGATGTCCGAGTAAGAGTACCTTATCGGTGCGAGGTTATTTTGACTTCGTAAGAAACCTTCTATGCTGTCAAATGTGGATAAATGTCTTGTTCTGAACTTGATGACTAAAAACCAAAACACGCATGGTACACATAGAACCCTTGCTGCGAAGACCGCTCCTGTGTTATTCAGTCATAGAAAATTACGTAGCAATACCAAAACTTTGCTTTCTTGGAATTATATTTATTTGCACGGGATCGTTCTTCAAACAGAAATATGCACACACACGTACTCATTCATATACGTACTATTTGTATGTCACATTCCATTTGACCCTTCATGTACTCCATCCTTTTGGTTCATTTATTTTGGGTTGTTTTCGGGCTATTAAAACATGTACTTACTGTGGTTCATCGTAGACAGGCTCATAGGAAGTATAAGGTCTTACTCTTACCTATGATCATGGCCATCAAAATGAGCACTGTAGGTCCATACCCTGTGGGAGAAAAAAAGAGATTAAATATTTAGCCATGTGAGAATGTGCATATCATAGATGTCTAACTATTAAATTAAGTATCTTAATAAAAGATAATACTCCCTCCGTAGTTCAGTATTCTATTTTGGGTTGTCCCTTAATAAGTATCCATTTTATAAAGTTAGTGGGTAAAAGTTGATGTATTGTCTATTTTGTTCCTAAAAGTAGATTATATTTTGAAAAGTTAGTGAGTAAAAGTGTAATGATGATGGGAAAGTAGGGAAAGTGGAGGAAAAAGTTGATGTGAAATGTATAATGATGATGTCTTTTTAATAAGTTAGAGTTACGAAGCAGGACATTTAAAAAGGGACGGAGGGAGTACTAATATTTTATCTAATATTATACTATGTAACAAGGAGCAACAAAGATCCTTAACTCTTGCTGTCGTTACAAGCCTAAGGGCGGAGGAAAGCTGGTATTTATCTCTTGCTTAATATTCAATCGATTTCTCTAGTCTATAGGCATTTAGAAATTGAGTTTTTTCTACGTTCAATTTTGTATAGATTCCAAGTATTCTATTTGGTTATTTATTACAATCGTCCTTTGGGGGCATTTAGAGGTGTCAAATGTCCTGGCAAGACAAGTTTAAATGTGGCACGACACATCACAAGCACGATCTTGACTTGGCACGGCACGACACGACACGGTCTTAGTGGGCATGGGGCACGTCACAGGCACTAAAGTGGGCGGGCACGACACGAAAGTTGGCCTGTCACGGCACAATACGAGCATGGTACGGATGTGGGACGGACATGGCATGATTCTAGTTGGACACGTGCACAGGCATGGGGCGCGGAAAAACAACAAAGAATTTTAACTTCATAAAAAAAGAGTCAAATTTTATTTAGTGAAAATGAATTATTTTAGTTTATTACTTTATTTTAGTCAATTGGGTTTTGTTTGTTAAATTGATATTACAAGATAAAAAATAAAATTGAAAAAACCTATCAATAAATAAGAAAAAAAGGCTAAAGCATAAGTAATTTAATACAAAAAGTGCAAGAGTCGTATATGATTATTTATCTAATCCAATTAGTTCCCAAGATCTTTGCACACATCACACACCACCAAGGCCAATAGTCTAAGTTGTGCTTTTAAATGGAACAACCAATATATATAGTCAAGATCAGGTCAGGAGGTGTGGACCAGAGCTCTGGTCTGCACCTCTCCATTTCTCACATTTCTTGATTGAATTTCGATGATCCGAGCCGCTCAATGTGATCAGAACGTGATTTTAAGGGTACCCGCGAGAAATCAGCAAAAAAATGACCGGGAAAGGCTTGATATGAGCAGTTTTTTTCTGAACGGTTCAGAAAAAAACTGCTCAGATTAAGCCCTTCCTGGTCATTTTTTTTGTTGATTTCTCGTGGGTACCTTTAAAATCACGTTCTGAACACATTGAGCGGCTCGGATCATCGAAATTCAATTGGGAAAGGGGAGGTGCGAACGGGTGCGGACCGTAAGGGTGCGGACTTGATCCGGACTGTATATGTATATATATATATAGTTCTATTGTATAAAAATGGAACCCTTGTATGGTAGCCACACAATTGCAACACAAAATACCATTGCATGCCAAACCATAGAAACACCCGCCTTTGCCACCATTAGCACCACAAACATCCAATACCATTGCAAGCCAAACCTCTACCAGGACCACCGCGTTACAGCATTCTCACCCGCCAATCATGCACCATCATCATTCATCACTATATCTGCCCCATCCCTATTCATCCCTTGGCTTTTTGGGCTCGTCCCTTTATAAAACGGAAATTGTTCCAAAAGAAAAAAGAGCCTTGACAAGAGTTCATGCACTTATTCGAGCTTGGGTTAAAAAGCTTAAGGAATTTCAAAAAATTTCAAGCTTGTTTTAGTTTTAGTTATGTGAGTCATGACAAACGAAACTAAACAAACTTGTAAGTTATAATCAATACAGTGCATTTTTAAAAAAAATACTATTTTTAAAAACGGCATAGGCATGACATGGGAATGTTGACTTTTTGGGAAGATTTTTTCCGGTCGAAAATCGGTTGGTGATGTCCGGTACGAGCACGATATGACACGACACGACATGACACAATTTAAGTAAATGGGCCGGCATAACATGACACGATTGAAAACGGCACGACACGGTACGATTAAGTAAACGGACACGGCATGACATGACACAAAGCACAGTTGGCACGAAGCTAAATAGCATGGCACGGCACGACACGTTTGACACCTCTAGGAGCATTCATTCATTTCTTTCTTCCCTGTTGACCACAACGACTGAAACGACATGAAAAATCGAGACTCAGGGGAGAAAGGCCGATGGTGGGCATTTCGGGAAGTCATGGAAAAAAGAGGTGATGAAAAGTGCATCTATCTTAAACTAGAAGAACGTTCAACAAGTCTTGCAAATCACCAGGAAGCAAATGACAAAAGCTTAAGTATGTTGGAACCATTGGTATGAAAACGAGACCACACTAGAAAGTTTCCTCTGAGTAGCGTTTTTTATTATACCAAAACATACATGGAAGAAAACACGTCATTTATGCGAGAGAGAGAGAGTGGAATTTTGCCTCGTATATATGAACTCAATACCCATCACCTATGTCACATGTATCTTTCGTTTTGCCACCCGTGTCGATGTGTCCTATACCCGTATATATTTTGGGCACTCAAGATTTTTTAGTTGTTATGATATTTACCGAGGCGAGAAGGAATATCGCATTAGCTAGAAAAATGATGTTTCGAGTATTTTACATGGACAGAAAATAAAAAAATAGCAAAAAAATATTTTTCTTAACCCTTGTTTAAATACATTATTAAATATGATTTACGGCACATAATATTACATTATTAAAGGCATGACACAACACATCGATCAAAAAAAAAAAAAAAGGCATGACACAATACTTTTTTATTATAACTTTAAAAAAAAATTATCCTTCCCTTCTAGTGATCACAACTTAACAAACCCAAATGAAAAATTTTATAATTTATTTTGTAAATTCTCTTCAAATAGGATAAATTGAACTAATTTCTTCTAAGAATAGTTTCACAACAAATAATACCACTCTCATTAAAAAAGTAAGAGCACATACCCAAATGAAATTTCTAATTAAATTATGCACAACCATTCGTTAACAGATACAACGGTCAATCAATACTTATATCACACTTGTATATAGACAATATAGTTCAACCAGCAACTAATCCAAAAAAAAAAAGTGAATAGTTTTAAAACTCCACTTCTCGTAAGTTAACGAATGCTACAACTTGAGTTTTTTTCCCCATCAAATCAAATGAATGCTACAGGCCTACAACTGAGACAAATTATCAAGCACTACTATTGCAGAAAAAGAAAAACAAAGTTTATTCTTTTGCGACTAAGTTTTTATAATGTTTTTCTATTGTTACCTTAGTTGATGGAAGAAAGGAATTCAATAGAGTTCCCTGATGGATGAGTGGACAATGCATAACACCTCAATGATAGAGTTAAGATTTACGATAGGGAGAAAAAAACGTTTTGATAATAAATGACACGCTATTAAATAAAAAAATACTCCAATATGTCAATCCCCATAAAAAGGCATTGCCTAAGAAGTAAGGAAAGAGGAAGGGAGAGAATAATTTATTAAAGGAGTTGATTGGACGGCTATAAACCATTGAAAATTTGGTCCGACGGTTGGAGAGGTCCTCTGATTTATATGTAAAACAAAATCGCTCTATTTTATAAAATAGAGATAGATATACGATAAACAAGTGTTCAGGACGTGTCCCCGTACACATACCCAATTTGGAGACACATATCTCAGTATCCTAAGATTTAAGTTTAGGAAGATCTGACACTTGCACCTGGATCCAATACTCTCACCTGAGTCCATGTCAACATAGATAGCCAATCACAAAATGTTACCTCTAATAGTATTCGGTCTACAAAACCAGCGTTCCTCAAAATTCAAAATGTGTTTTCAAAAACAAAATTCAAAATGAACAGAGGAAAAATACTTGCCGAGCCAAAAAAACAGAGGAAAAATACTTACAGACAATTTGTCTCCAAGGGATGCCTAACTTGCCTGCATTTTTGGGATAGAAAAGTATTATGTTAGTGAAGGAAAATCACTACTTTACAGCTAATAAAAATAGCTAACCATAAGTCACTTTTTAGTTTATTTTAGTAACTACAGTAAATAAAATAAGCCCCGTTCATTACACAAAAAATAAAATAAAATCATTCTGGATTGTTGATGAAATGTGGCAGGTTGCACTTAGCTAGCTAGCCGGACACCATGACCATGTAGACTTTGGATTTCTAGAACAAACCTCTCTTTCTACGGTTCCAATAAATTTTCTAAATATTCATCCCGTCTCAATTTGTTTGTCTAATTTGGAGAATACAATTTTTTAAGGTAACACAATCATTGCATCTATAAATGTTCAACTTTTCAAAAATTGCCCTCTTAACTTTTTGATAGAGAGTACTTTAGTTCAAATGGTAAGGGAAAAAAGGTAATTTTGTAGCTTTTGGTCCCTTAGGCCATCCACAGTAGTATAATAAAAAATGGATAACCAAATGTTGACACATCAGCTTTTGATTATTCACTTAAGAGATTGCTAAGCTTAACAATGTTGAGGTTCACAATGGTCACTTCCAGTCCATAACCAAAATAAGGGGTCTATTATAATTTCACACAATCTCTCTCTCCCCTTTTGTTTTCTGTCATTCACTTCCCTCCATTACGTTTTTTTTTGGGTAAACATATATCGAATATATGGTGTTCTTCCTAGTGTTATCTATAAAAACAACACTGATTTTTTTTTTCTTCCTATTCCTATAGCCTATATCACAAATCCACCACTCTCTTAATCTTTCAAAAAAAAAAAATCAGATGTGTTCTTAAATTTGGAAAAGAATGAAGGTTCTTCCTCTTTTTTTTTTTTTTTTTGCAAGGTTCTTTGTTTACTCAACCATAGGGGGAGGAACAAAAAATTGAATAACCACTTTTTAGTCTAAAAAATCAATTTTTTTTTTGCTAAAAAGTGATTATTTATCAAAATACTTGGGTAAAAATAAAAAAAAAATACTTTTCCCGATTCCTCTCGTTGAGATCAATAATTTATAAAAGTTTAGCGCAAAACTAAAAAATGCGAAAAAAATTCAAATAAAGACAATCTTCAGATTTAAGTTAAGTTTAAGTTAAATTCATAAGAATGCAGCCTAAAATAGAAACGTAAAAGAAGAGTAAAATACCTTAATCTAGCAACGATGAGTTAAATTATAGATGATCGAGAAATATGAGATTCACTTTTGGAGGAAAAGAAAGATAAACAGTTTGTGGTTGAAATGAAGAAGATATAAAGCGAGTGAAGAAGAGAAGAATAAAATAGTAGTTGAAATACGTGTGTATATAAATTTTGGAACTAGTTAACTTATGTAGTGTGGGGCTCACAAATTTTGATTATTAAAAAAGGTTACTAGTTTTGGTTATCCAAAGCCCAAATTTGATTATTTCTAAGGATGTTGCTAAGTTTGATTATACCATTGTGAGCCATTTTTTGCACAAATATTGTTAACTTTAACAACAATTGTCTTTTGGTTATACCACTGTGGATGGCCTTAGTCTTCTAAAATGAACAAACATTTTGAGACAAGTTAAAGTCAAAAAGTAGACAAATAAATTGAGATTACATTTATTAAGGGTGACGATCTCACTCACTGGAAAGCTGAAAAGTGCAAGAATCGTCACAAACGGCAGTGACATTCACAGAATTCCCGAAGCAGGAAGCCCTTTTCCTGCATCTTTCGCAGCCTCCAACGTTGTAGTAAATTCCAATAGAGTGATCCCACGTAATATCAAACCCATACCCCAACTCCTTGTTGAAATCCAACCACGACAAATTCCTTTCTCGGATCAACAGCGACGAAGAAAGGTAAAACGCCTCCATATGGCACGAATCGGTGACATCCCATGTACTTACATCTCTGGCCGCCACGACATACGAATAATACCCATTTCCCGAATCGTCTCTGGTGTTACAATAACGGGTCCTGTTTATATAAATTGGAGATTGGACTGGTTTTTCACAACTGAGGAACAAGACCGAACTCCTAGACAAATACTCGATAAACCCCACATGGTAGAAATCGTGACCGCTGAAAGATGAGAGAGGGAACGAGGGGCAAATGTTGTTGGTTTGGATTCCTACGTCGACTAGTCGGATTGAGTAGTCTGTGGAATAGATTGATTGGACGTAGTATTTTCCGGATAAGGGATGAAGGACTGTGCGATTGTTTTCATCGCAGGAAAGAGTGAAGAAGTTGTCGTTACAGGTGTTGGATGGGTCGCCTTGTAATTGGACAGGAAAGGCGATATGGATGTCTCCGCAGGAATTAAAAAATTGCTGGTTTTGATTTCCGTGGCAGGATACTGAAAACAGGATGAGGAGAAGAAGAAGAGGGGGTTTGTTACCCGCCGGTGTGAGGGCCATTCCCTCATAGGAGAGAGAGAGAGAGAGAGAGAGAGATACTAGTACTAGTTCTGCTTTTGTTGGATGGCCAAAATAAATTTAGTTTTGATGCTGATGAGAAGGGAGAAAAATGAAAAACGAAAATCAATGAATAGAAGTGAAGGTAAAAGATAGATAAACATGTGGAGCTCTCTAAATCAAGGTGAATATCAGTACTGACTTTGAACACGGATTGCTGAATTTTCCACAAGAAAAGGATAAGAACACAACTGATTGCTGAGAAGAATGGAGACCTGCTGAATTTTCCACAAGAAAAGAATAAGAACACCGGTTGTAGTCTTTGAAGAGAAGAAAGGGAGCCACACAGTTCATCTAAAACCTTTCTTAAACGACTCTATTTCTATAGCAAAATAGAACTAGTACATGTCTTTGCTAAGGATTTTAAGATATTCAGAGAGAGAGAGAGAGAGAAGTACCATGTCCACAAATATTTTCCTCTTCTTTCTCCTAAGGCTCTCCACAGCCCAGGACGATTGCACTCCTAAAACATGCTCCGATCACGGTCCACCAATCCGCTTCCCATTCCGTATAACAACCACCACCCCCCTCGTTGCGGCTATCCTGGCTTCGACCTCTCTTGCTCTCCAAACAACACTGCCACTGTTCTCGACCTCCCTAATTCAGTCAAAGTTCTAGTCACCCACATCGATTACAAATCCCGACTGATTCACATCAAAGACCCCAACAGCTGCTTCCCGCAACAGCTTCAAAACCTCAATTTGTCCACCATTCCCTTTCAATTTGCAGATATTATTTACACTTTTAGTTTATTCAGTTGCCCTTTAGCAAAACCGGGTTTCTCGTATAGGGTAACTTGCCTCGGTGGCAATGGTCGTGCAGTGTATGCCGGGTATGGTGAGATGCGTGTCTATTATGCATTTATGCCTATGATCTGCCCCAGATGCTATCTTGCAGAAAGACGTATAATTTGTCAGTTCCGATTGAGGCGTTATCAAGTTGATCTACAATTGAAATGGCACCGACAAGTTGAAGCCAATTTGCGTATAGGATCTTCTCTACTTTGCCATTTGTTTTTTCTGGTATTGAACCAAGCCTTTCTGGTAATCTATATCTATCTATCTATCTTTATCTATATTATAAAACAGAAGGGTGTAGTATGTAGAGCTTCCAAAAGATAAGTTGTTGCAATGGCTAGGATTGAGTTGATCCAATGGTTGATATGTATTCTCCTACATTTAAGAACTTACCCACACTCTTTCAAATTTATTACAAAAATGCGATCAAATTTTTTTCCAGCCATGTCAACGTGGATAGTGTTGTAGACATGGACAAAGCCTAGATTTTTTTTATAATTACCCAGACTATTTATTATACAGGCTTAAAATCTCGACCCAACCCAATCCTAGCTATAAGCCTAAATACATATCCCAAATTCTTTAAAAAGCGGGCTAGGCTGGGCGGACTATCGGGCCGGTGTACACCCTTATCCACTAAGTACTCTTCACAAGTAGTGGTGCCGTTAGTACCATCAAACAAACGAGCCCTAGATAGTAGTCAGAAAAGTTTTAAACACCGTTTCGGACACACAATGAGAAAATATAACGAGTCGTCTCTATCTTTCATAGATCATGACTTGGTGATTGCAGATGTAACTTTAGGCTCATTTCTACTTCTTTTAATCCTCATTGCAATGTATTGGTTCTATAGACAAAGGAAAGTAAAGAGAAAGGATCATCTAAACATAGAGAGGTTCTTGGACGATTATAAAACTTTGAAGCCAACAAGATACTCTTATATATGCTGATATCATGAAAATTACAAAACAGTTCAAGGACAAAGTAGGCCAAGGAGGATATGGCACAATATACTAGGGACAAATTTCCAATGATGTTTATGTTGCGGTTAAGATCCTCAATAGCACTAAGGGAAATGAGGAAGATCGAGTTCATCAACGAAGTGGGAATAATTGGTACAATCCACCACGTCAATGTGGTTCGTTTGGTTGGATATTGTGCTGATGGATTCAGAAGAGCTCTTATTTACGAGTTCTTACCGATGATTCGCTGGAAAAGTTTGCATCATCTGATCACAAGAAGCATTCACTTGGTTGGAAGAAGCTGCTAGAAATTGCTATGGGCATAACCAAAGGGATTGAGTATCTTCACCAAGGGTGTAATCACCAAATCCTTCATTTTGATATTAAACCACATAATATCTTGTTGGATGATAATTTGAATTCAAAGATATCGGATTTTGGTCAAGCAGATGTGTTCAAAGGAAGAAAGCGTTGTATCCATGACGACTGCTAGGGGGACTATTGGCTATATTGCACTGGAAGTGTTCTCTAGGAACTTCGGGATTGTATCATACAAATCAGATATTTATAGTTTCGGGATGTTGTTGCTTGAAATGGCAGGAGGGGAGAAGAATTTTGATGTAATGGTGAATAGCACCAACCAAATTTACTTTCCATAATGGATTTACAATTCTTTAGACCGGGGAGAAGAGCTAGGAATACATATTCTGGATGAAGTACATGCCAAGATTGCAAAGAAGTTAGCAATTGTGGGAATTTGGTGCATTCAGTGGTCACCAGTTGACAGGCCTTCAATGCATATAGGGTGTGATTCAAATGTTGGAAGGAGAAAGATAAAATCACTATCTTTTTTATCAATTGAGATGTGACACCGTGAGATATACAAAAAAAATGCGACAGATTTTAATCTACTGATATATGGCCTTACCATAAAGCTTCAGTTGTGCTTTGAAGTATGTGATTTGCCTCCGATGTACCGGTATCACGACCAATTCATAATGGTACTTTTATCGTCTATTCTAGAGTTATTGATGGGATTCTATCCCTATGTTGTAGTCCGTGGTAGCTAAGAAACATTTTGTACCATAACAAAAACAAAGATTTTTTTGCAGATTAACGCTGGTGTGGAACATGAATCTACGCAAAAAAATCTGTATAAGTAGCAAAACTATGAATAAGAATAAGTTCAGTCTAGAGGTCACCTCAATAGAAAAAACATAACACTCTACTATCAATGGATAACCATGTGTTGTAGATGCTCTAAAACTAGAAGAAACGTTCTACAAGTCTTGCAAATCACCCTACTTGGTAAGTGCACTATCGTTGGAAGCTTTGACAACATTGGAGGGATACATTACTTGGATCAGTATTGTTCATTATCTAGGTAAATACTACACTTTCTGTTTCAAAATAATAGTCTCCTATGAAAAGACTTGTAATTTTAGAATTAAAAAATTATGTACGAAATATTTTTTGACTAAAAAATTGTGTACTTTTTTTAACATAAGGGACTATGAAAATGAGACGTAGAGAGTAGTACTATTTATAACCAACACCAAATAAATTCACATCTTATACCACTAACGATAATTGGAATATGGTAAATCATTTTAGGGAGCGTTTATTGAAGTATTTGCCTTTAAACTATTCCCTCCGTCCCCATTTTTTAATTCTTTTTGGGGAAAACATAATCATTGCATGTCTAATCACCACATTTTCTTATTCTACCATTTAATCATTATTTAATTTTTTTTTAGTACCGTTGGTTTAAAAATAGAAGGGTAAAATATACTCTAACTTTTATTAGCTATGACTTTTTTTTGTTAGGAAGTGGAATAATTTTTTTGAGACAACAAAAATGGTAATTGAGACTAAAAAATGAACACGGAGGAAGTATTCAACTTTCATAGGAGCAAATCATTTACAATTATTATATAGTCACTAAAAACACTTGACACTCACATTTTTTAGTGGGTCCTAGACACAATGAATGTGAAATGTGTGTGAGATCCAATGGAAATGCGAACGAATTTGTGTAAATATTTATGTAAGTGTTTATTGTTTTGCAATGATAGAATCATTTTAATCAACTAAAGAAAACTGCATCAGAAAAGATCGTACGGGATCAGAAGATCCAACTCACTTCTGTATACGTTGCGGCAAGCATCGCGGCAAACGGCAGTGACATTCACAGAATCTCCGAAGCAGGAAGCCCTTTCCTCGCATCTATTGCATCCTGCGTAGTATCCTCTGTAGTATCCTCCATAGTATCTGAACTTAGCCACAAACCCATACCCCAACTCCTTATTGAAATCCAACCACGACAAATTCCATCCCCTTTCACTGATCGCCGGCGACGAAGAAATGTACGACACCTCCAAAAGGCACGAATCGGCAATATCCCAAACCCTAACATCATCTCCGGCCGCCACGACATACGAATAAGACTCATTTCCAGAATCGTCTCTGGTATTACAATAACGAGTCCTGTTTATATAAGTAGGAGATTGGACTGGTTTTTCACAACTGAGGAACAAGACCGAGCTCCTAGACGGATAAGGGATAACCCCCATAGGGTAGAAATCGCTACCGTTGAAAAGAGGAGAGAGGGAAAGAGGAGCAAATATTGTTGGTTTGGATTCCTACGTCGACTAGACGGATTGAGTTGTCGGTGTAATTGATTGATTGGACGTAGTATTTTCCGGATACGAGAGGAAGGACCGTGCGATTGTTTTCACCGCAGGAAAGAGTGTAGAAGTAGTCGTTACAGGTGTTGGATGGGTCGCCTTGTAATTGGAAAGGGAAGGAGATGTTGTGGATGTCTCCGCAGGAATTAATAAATTGCTGGTTTTGATTTCCGTCGCAGAATACTGAAAACAGGATGAGGAGAAGAAGAAGAAGAGGGGGTTTGTTACCCGCCGGCGCGAGGGCCATTCCCTCAAAGGAGAGAGAGAGAGAGAGAGAGAGAGAGAGATAGTACTAGTTCTGCTTTTGTTGGATGACAAAAAATTTAGTTTCGAAGCTAATGAGAAGGGAGAAAAAAATGAACGAAATTAAGTTAATAGAAGTGAAGATAAAAGATATAGATAAATATGTGGAGCTCAATAAGTCAAGGTCAATATGGGTGACTTTAAACACTGATTGCTGAGAAGAAAGGGAGCCACACAAACGTTCATCTCAAACCTTTCTTAAATGAATCTATTTCTGTAGCAAAATAGAACTACAAGTCTCTACAAAAGATTTTCAGAGAGAGAGAGCGAGAGATATTTTATAGAGGAGAATAGTATCATGTCCATATATTTTTTCCTCTTCTTTCTCCTAAGCCTTTCCAAAGCCCAGGACGATTGCAGTACTCCAAAAACATGCTCCGATCACGGTCCACCAATCCACTTCCCATTCCGTCTGAAGAACCACCACCAACTACACTGCGGCTATCCTGGCTTCGACCTCTCTTGCTCTCCAAACAACAACACCACCGTTCTCGACCTCCCTAATTCAGTCAAAGTTTTAGTCACCCACATCGATTACAAATCCCGAATGATTCAGATTAAAGACCCACACAGCTGCTTCCCACAACAGCTTCAAAACCTCAATTTGTCCGCCACTCCCTTTCAATTTGCAAATTTCACGTACAATTTTAGTTTATTCAGTTGCCCTTCAACGAAACCGGATTTCTCTTATGGGGTCACTTGCTTCCGTGGCGACGGTCCTGAAGTATATGCCGAGAGAGGTGAGGTGAGTGTCTATTATCAGTATGATCCGCCCCAGATGCTATCTTGCAGAAAGATGTATAGCTTGTTGGTTCCGATCGAGGCGTTTCATCAAGCTGATCTGCAATTGAAATGGCACCAACGAGTTGAAGGCAAGTTTTTTGGGTACCCTCTTTCTCTACTCTCCCATTTGTTTCATTTGCAAGCTCGAACCAGAGGAAGTTAAAAGAAACTTTGCATACCCACAACAATAGATCTTGTTAAACTTCTTGATAGAAAAAGCATGTGCTGTTTTTTTTGGATCCGGATCCGTTTTTTGAAGTTACCATTGTCCCATTTGGCTACAGCCTACAACCTTGTGAGAGGTGATGGTTTTTTTTTTTTTTTTTTTTTTCCATAGTTTATACATCAGCAGGGGTTAGCAGGATATTAGTATGTTAGTCAAGGTTCAGAGGCTATCTATAACCTGAACTCTAAACCTGCTCCTCGTGGAGCTCGAACACTGACCACCACTGGGGAGACACAGGAGCAAAACCAACCCAACTAAAGCTTGGTTTCTCGAGGTCATGGGTTTGGACGAGATAAAATCTCATAGTTCAATTTTGTTCATCCTCTTTACAAAAAGGGTGAAAGTTATCATCCATTTTATTAGTTGAAATGGTGTAGGTACACTTTTTGGGAAGCATGACATAATTTTGTAGTGTGATTCACATCATTTTAACTAATAAGAATGAACATAATGTTCACCCTCTTTTTAGGAGGGTGAACAAAATTAAATTCAAAATTTCATAACGTGGGAATATCTAATGCAACCATGGGAGATTTTGTATTATTAATCCCATTATTTTTAATTTGGTGGGCTTCTACATCTTGTACACTAATAGTGGCATCTCCGGAAATTTTTTTGATGGTAGTTATCACAGATGAAAGAACCATAAATTTCATAGAATTTAAAAAGAAAATACTAATTAAAACTTCTCCGATTAAAATTAGTATACTAATTATCTACTACTCCTATTATTTTTGGGAAAAATTAATTGAATCTACATGGAAAATTTTGACAATTAGATCCACTGTTAAGATTGATATAAGCGTCCAAGTTTAACATTTTAATATTGGGTGTTCAATATTATAGTGGTCTATGTAACGCGTGTATCAAAGTTGAAGGTATTCCACTGAGTAGGGATGCACAAACATCGACGTGGACTTACACTTCATAATAACAAAAAATTACATGCTGGTCTAGAAAATGTATTAGTATTTAATTTCCATTAACGATGAACTCAATTTTATTTACCTCTCTAAGGACAATTTCATATGCAGATTACTCTTTTACCCTTAACTAAATATAATTTCACACTTTATTATCTTTTAAAATTTTCATCATCCTGTACCACCTCTATCCCACAATCCTTCCGGCCGGTGACCATCTCCGGCCGATGAATTTTTCTGGCGAAATTTCACTACTTCAAAAAATCAGTGAAATTTACTATTTCTCAAATTTCACTAATCTAACTAAATTTCACTCTGATTTCAAATTTCATTAAATCTCAATGGGTCTGGATTTCACTTAGTAAAATTCACTAAGAATTTTTAGACATTATTATTAGTGAAATTCACTTATTTTCACTAAAAAAGAGAGACAACAAGCAGATTCATGTGCATAAAAAAGTACTCTGAAGTTCAAACACGACACGATCGCCAAACATGGTGGAACCGTGGAAGGTACCCCACCGCGGCCAACATGTACGAGAAAGGGTATGATTTGGTGGTCAGATTGCCGAAGGTTTGGACCGAGTCACTCAAGAAGTGCATGAGCGAGGTACCCACCAATGGTAGAAGTACGGGGAGAAACACACGCCCCCCCCCCCCCCAACCCCGGTGTGGTTGCGAAGAGGATGATGAAGCAGTAGATTTTTACTAGGATTAAGCCTCTTGAGTGCAAATCCGCGGTACTCATATAGTTTTGGTGGGCGGTGGTTTGGGAGAGGCGGACGGACAGGAGGAGAGAGGAGATGATGAAGAAGGTTGACTAGAGAGTTTTCATGGAAGCCATGGAAGAAGAGAACTCTCTTTTTTGAGATCCTTAGACGTACTTTTTGAAATTTGGCTGGAGTTGGTGGGAATTTAGGACCAAAATGTGGACCGGCCTATAAATCACCCTAATAATAATGAGACTTACTCATATCCAAGCCCGCCCAATAAATAATCGGGCTTCAATTAATAATCTCAAGCTCTATCCAATTAAAAATTTATTTCCCAAACCTGTCCAATAAGACCATTATTTTTCTAAAGCATTGTATCCCAAACATAAATTAATCAATCATGATGCTCACAAATTAGAATGGACAACCGAAATAATTAAACTTAAAGTTCTTAGTTTTTTCAGCACTACTAAAAAACTGACTCATAAAAAGTTTTAAATATCCCCACAAAAAGTAGTTAAAGTGTTTAAAAAATTGGAGAAAAGTTGGAACTCTCCAATATCCCCATGAAGCTGTAACTTGCAAAAACTTCTCTAAGGTGTCTCACCTATAAAAGGAGAACCTTAAGATTTATCGGGATAACATAACAGTATACATATACCTATACATACATGTACATACATACCTACATACCTATATCTTATTAAAAATAGGAGTTCTTTTATTTTTATCGGGCCGGGCTGGCCCTTAAGTGATTTTCACAACCGCATACCATTTATTAAACGGGCATAAAATCTCAACCCAGCCCAACTCTATAAGAATCCCAAACCCTAAAAAAGCGGGCTAGGCTAAGCAGGCTACCAGACGATGTACACCGTTATCCATTGAGTACTCTCCACACGAGTCGTGGCGCTACTGCCTGCTAGTGCCATCAAACAACGGGCCCTAGATAGTAGTTAGATTGAAGCTTTAAACACCATTTTCAGCTCACAAAGAAAAAATATAACGGGTTTTCTAAATCTTTCACAGGTCATGACTTGGAGATTGCATGTGTGACTTTAGGCTCATTTTTGCTTCTTGTAATCTTCATTGCAATGTATTGGTTCTATAGACAAAAGAAAATAAAGAGAAAGGATCATCTAAAGATTGAGAGGTTCTTGGAGGATTATAGAGCTTTGAAGCCGGCAAGATACTCTTATGCCGATATTAAGAAAATTACAAACCAATTCAAGGACAAAGTAGGCCAAGGAGGATATGGAACAGTGTACAAGGGGACAACTTTCCAATGATGTTTATGTTGCGGTTAAGATCCTCAATAGCACTAAGGGAAATGGAGAAGAGTTCATCAACGAAGTGGGAATAATTGGTACAATCCACCACGTCAATGTGGTTCACCTGGTTGGATATTGTGCTGATGGATTCAGAAGAGCTCTTATTTACGAGTTCTTACCAAATGATTCGCTGGAAAAGTTTGCATTATCTGATCGTGATAAGCGTTTACTTGGTTGGAAAAAGCTACTAGAAATTGCTATGGGCATAGCCAAAGGAATTGAGTATCTTCACCAAGGATGTGACCAACAAATCCTTCATTTCGATATTAAACCACATAACATCTTGTTGGACGAGAACTTGAATCCGAAGATAACAGATTTTGGTCTAGCTAAATTGTGTTCTAAGGAACAAAGTGTTGTATCCATGACTACTGCCTCGCGGTACCATTGGCTATATTGCACCAGAAGTGTTCTCAAGGAACTTTGGGAATGTGTCATACAAATCAGATATTTATAGTTTCGGAATGTTGTTGCTTGAAATGGTAGGAGGAAAAAAGAATTTCGATGTAATGGTCAATAGCACTAACCAAATTTATTTTCCCGAATGGATTTACAATTGTTTGGATAGTGGAGAAGAGCTAGGAATTCATATTCAAGATGAAGGAGATGTCAAGATTGCAAAAAAGTTGGCAATCGTAGGACTTTGGTGCATTCAATGGTACACAGTTGACAGGCCTTCAATGCATGGTGTGATTCAAATGTTGGACGGAGATGGAGACACTCTGATCAAGCCTCCCAATCCGTTTGCCTCTACAAATCCAACTTTGGCCACGGGTCAGGCGAGTGGAAGGCCTTTTAAAAGTGAGTTGGAAGTTATTGTTGAATCCGAGTGAGAAAGATAAAACCACTATCTTTTTCATCAATTGATACGTGACACCGTGAGATATTAATGTACCGATGTATAGCCTTACCATAAAGCTTCTGTTGTGCTTTGAGTAAGTGATTTGCCTCCAATGTACTGGTATTAGAAGATCACACCCAATTCGTAATGTTATTTCTATCGTCTTTTCTAGAGTTATTGATGGGATATCTATCCCTTTGTTGTAGTCCATGGTAGCTAAGAAACATTTTGTACCGTAACAAAAACAAAGACTTTTGCAGATTAACGCTTGTGGTATAGTTGTTTGGAAATTTACTGGAAATATTGCTGATAAATCTCGTTCTAGTGGTCAAATTGAAAGATACCGTCCAGAGATTATTAAATTTGCAAGAAACTGGAGACATTGATCACTTAACAAGTCTGCTTAATTTCCCTTTCGTGATTATATCAACTTTTTCTTTCTTTCTTTTCTTAACACATGCAATGATCTCTAGCAAGTTATTAAATACTCCAATTACACTTAACAAAAAGACAAAATAAAAATAAAAAAACCAAAATCTACAGTGCTTGAGCCCATAGAGACTGATCAAGAGAGTTCCTACAGACTGAACAAGGAGCATTTGTGCAAAGCCATTCATTGATGCAATCGGCGTGGAAGCAATGCCTACATTTGGGTTTGCTCCTCAGCATTTCCTTGGGCCTTTACTAAGAACGAGAAATTTTCATGCATGGTGACAAGAAAGTGAATGGTTTAAATTTGTTGACGGTTCATATTTTGGATTGAGTCGAAAAGGCAGCAACAAACGTCTTCGTTGGCATGAAAAACGCCTCAATTGGCATATTTCAATTTTGATAAATCCAGCATCTGCAAATTCGCTTCAGTATTTTTGGTAACAAATTTCCAATACCCCATACGCAGGCTGAAAGCCCTCAATTGGCATATTTCAAATTTGATAAATCCAGCATCTGCAAATTCGCTTCAGCATTTTTAGTAACAAATTTCCAATACCCCATACGCTTGCTGAAAGCAAAATGAAGACATTGAATTGTAAAACAGGTTTTGGTTGCAATACATATTTACCTCCGAAATCTACAATATGAAGAAGATTGCAGTTAAAAATTTAGCAGCCGAGACCTTCAAAACTGAAAGAATGAAATTGTCTTGCTCAAGAAACGGTCATCACCAGTAATCATTGCAGGAGCAGATCCCATTTTTGAAATGGTGAAACCGGTTAGAATCCCTCAAAACAATCTCTCTCTCCTTTACCATCGATATGTACTTCATAGCATTATGGCAATCTCCACACACTCGAAGATTCTTAAATACAGTAATACGCTTAGGTTTTGACGTGTTAATAAGACCAAATGTCACAGCAATTTTCTCGCTAGTGTTGCAGCAGAAATTCCTCCTTCTGTTCATCCTCAACATCTTGAAGAACAGAGCTTGTATCAGGGACATAACCCACCTCCTTTATCTCGGTAACCAATTGATCAAGTTCTTTGTATATTTCCTCTGCTTGGAGATGGGATGTATCTCCCACGTGAAACTTATGCACCGTATTTTCTATCTCTATCCAGCTTACTGCCAGCTTCTTTTCCCAAATTCTTCTTTTTCATGGTTTTTCTAATTTCTGCTACTTCGTTCCATTGGCCCACGGAAGCGTACAAGTTTGATAGCAAAATGTACCCAGCTCAATCATTTGGCTCTTTCTCAATAACCATTTCAGCAGCCTGTTTCCCAAGCTGCGAAATTACCGTGGACTCGACAAGCTCCAAGCAATGTGCGCCAGACCAAAGCATCAGCTTCGAAAGGCATTGAGTTGATGAGCTGCATGGCTTCCTCTAAGAAGCCTGACCGGCCTAACAAATCAACCATACATGCATAGTGTTCCATTCTAGGGCTTATTCCGTACTCTTTGTACATTGAGTTGAAGTGCTTCCACCCCTCATCGATCATACCTACATAGCTACAAGCTGATAGAACAGCAATATAGGTGACCTCGTTTGGCATTATACCTGCATTAAGCATTTCTTGGAACATTTCCAATGCTCTTGTTGCGAACCCATGCTTTGCTAACCCTGTTATAATAGAAGTCCATGATACCACATTCAAACGTTCCATTTTGGAATAAACTCGCAAAGCAGCTTCCATGTTTCCGCATCTTGAATACATGGAAACTAGAGTATTAGCTATGTGCTGATTTGACTTGAACCCTGCCTTTAGTAACCGAGCATGAATTTGTTCACCCTTAGCAACTGCACCTATACTAGCAGCTCCACTCAAGAGGCTGGCAAATGTGAAAGAATCGAGCACGAACCCAGTATCCTCAATTTGATGGAATACTCCAAAGGCTTCATCAGAATCAATATTCTTGGTGCATCCATCAACAATTGTGTTGTAAGAAATAAAATTCTTCTCAAATAGAATGTCGAAAGCTTTCCTAGCATCTTCCATCCTACCAGATCGAGCATACATGCTAATAAGAGCATTCCCGACACAATTAACTGCCGCAAGACCCATTTTCACCACATGTGCATAAATCTGTTCACCAGTATCAGGATCAGAAAGATTACTACATGCCTTGAAAAGGCTGGAAAAGGTGAAATGATTAGGTAAAACTTGATCCTCGATCATCCTGCAATAGAGCTCAATGGCTTCCTTACTATGCTTTCCGCTCTGCCCACAACCTGTGATAATCGAAGTCCAAGATATAACATTATGATCAGGGATAAGATCGAAAACTTTCCTTGAATTAACCATAGATCCATCTTCCGCACATTTTGCATACATATCAACCAAACTACAGCCAACACAAACATTGAAAGCCAACCCATACTTGACCACTTGAGCATGCAATTGCTGCCCAAACGATAACAGCCCTAACTCTGCACAAGCAGAAACCAAACTAGTAAAAGTAAACTTATCTGGCATATAACCGCTCTCTACCATATCAATAAACAACTCAACGGCTTCCTTTCGATTACCCATCTGAGAATATCTAGTTATCATCAAAGTCCAAGAGATTGAATTTCTGTCAGGCATTCTGTCGAACACCTTCTTCGCTGAATCAAAGTCACCACTTCCCTTCGCAAACATCTCTATCAATGCACATCCAATACACACATCAGACACAAAATACCCAGTCTTTATCACAGTCCCAAAAATTACATCCCCAATCCAAGCATTCTTGGCATTCGAACATGCCCGAATCACAGCGGCAAAGCCAAACTGATTGGGGTATTCTCCAAACTCAAGCATCTTAACAAAAGTAGATATAGCTTTCGATTCCATATCATTATGTGAGAAGCATGAGATCATTGCGCTCCAAGAAACCACGTCTCGACGCTCACCCATGTTTTCAAAGATAGCATTGGCCGTTACCCAGTCGTTGTTCTTCGAATACAAGCTGATTAGTGAGTTGAGGGAGACCGAGTCGAGCTCGAGCTGCGACTCGGATAGTCTGGCGTGGACGAGCTTACCCAGATGGAATTGGCGGGTTCTGATGGAGGATTTGAGGAGGAGGGAGTAGGTGAAGAGGTCGGGGGTGAGGCCTTGTTGGGTCATGAGATCAAGGGTCGAGATTGCCTGGCGGAGGTGGCCCACACTGGCTTGATGGATCAGGCGGTTCTTCAAGTGTTCGAAGTTGGGATTTTTGAGGGTTTGGGTTGGGGGTGTCTTTTGCTGGGATGGGATTAGGGTTTTGGGCGGAGGCGGGACCAAATTCGCGGGAGATGGCAGAGAGAGATTGATCATTGCTCTTCTGCTTCAAATGCGATTCAGGAAGTCCCGAATGTGATCTTTGTAGGGTTTTTTTTTTCTTTTTATCTCCTAAACTATGTAACTTTTTTTTACTTCGTCCCTTAACTATCAATTTGGCAATTTCATCCTATCAATTTCCACTTTGTTACCTATGTGATCCAATAGGTAACAGAACTCAAATTTGGATGGAAAAGAACCTCACGTGCTTATCACGTGAGATCCCAACCCAAAAGACGGGCAAAATAGACATTCCAGGTAGACCAACCCATTGGCGCCAACTAAACATGTGTTTTCCTCCAAATGTCCAATATACACCCATTCTATATGCATTATCCGCACACACACAAAAAAACAGAGTACACCACTCTGCTTGCAAACCGTGTAATGTATGAAATGCCCCTTGAATCCTTGATTAAAGATGGGTCCAACAAGAAAAAACTTGAGAAATAAAACAAAACTGGATTGAACCCATGGGAGGAATTCTCCAAAAAACTTTTGAGCAGGGCGAAAAACCCAATTCTTGTGACAGAAGATGAAGTGATTGTTTCTTTAATACAAAATGGACCACTTATGTCATATAAAATTGATGCACGAGAATCAGAAACAAAACCCCACACAAACCTATTTTTGTACATGCAATTAATTGACAATGCTTACCTATTTTTGTACATGCTAGTCGATCTTTTCCCAAAAATGCAAAGAAACGTAAACCCCCACACTAGGTCTAATTATAAGTTGCAGTGCAGTTGGGTTGCACCATGGGAAGATTAGCATCACAGTGGGGAAATCATTAGTTACAAACAAACTTAAACCCCCACACTGCTATGCACGATCGAGAATTTTTTTTTTTTGTTGTTCTTTGTACTTATAGTTGGGGATAATGCCTTTCCCTTGCCTCAACTCATCCATCTCGAACTAATTCACTCCTACACTTGCCTTCTCTTTGATTTTTGCTCCAGATCAAACCCTAACTCATGATCGAACCATAGAGATGAGAGAGGGAGAGAATTGAGAAGTAACGTTTAGAGAGAGAGAGGGGGGTGTGGAAAAAATGACGTAGCAAGTGGGGTAATATGTCGGTCTACCTGGAATGTCTATTTTGCCCTTGTCTTTTGGGTTGAGATCTCCCGTGATGAGCACGTGAGGTTCTTTTTCATCCAAAATCTGAGTTCTGTTATGTATTGGATCGCATAGGTAATGGAGTGGAAGTTGAGGGGATGAAATCGCCAAATTAATAGTTGAGGGATGAAGTAGAAAAAAGTTACATAGTTTAGGGGATAAAAAAAAAAAAAAAAAACATCTTCGTAATAATAGGTGTAGAAAAAGATTGTCCCCGAAATTCCATAGTTATCACTTGCCCCCCCCCCCCCCCCCCCCCCCCCCCCCGTTTTTTGTGTGGTCAAGTTACAAGAGAGTAAAACTTCTATCTGGCAGAGGTGGAAATACAAGAGAGTAACTTCTATCTGGCAGAAGTGGAAACCATGGGATCACTGCCTATGGGCCTCATAAGACTTCTTTTTTTTTTTTTATAATCTAAACCGTTCATCTTGCAGGATATATAAAGTAGTATATCCATGAAAAAAATCAACATGATTGGATCTCGATAGGTATATCAAAACTTGAATTTTGGTTTACAGAATAGGTGGTCATATATTTTGAAGTTAAACTATCCATGATTGTCCATTTCCTAAATCAAAATTCGATTTTTAATATAACTATTGGTGTCCGATAAAGCTCATTTTGTGTGTGAATGTATGATTCTTCGGACCCTATAAGATGGATAATTCAGATTATAACAAAAAATACCTTGTGAGACCCGTAGCAGACCATGGTGGAAAACCAAAGGTTTCCTCCACAGGTGGAAAGCATATTAACTCCAAGTGGAGTACAATAATGTTACACTTTCTCACCGAATTTTTGAAAAGGATGGGTTCCTCCAAATTTTTTCAAAAAGTACATGAAGGGAAGAAAAAAGATGATAAATTATATAATCTTCTATCAATATATTACATCCATTCTCTATTTTGAAGTTTTGAAGATGAGTTGGAGATGCTCTGAGAGATGACAGAGAGTTTTTTAAATTTAGAACCTGATGAATAATAACCGCATGATGGACTAAATCTTAGCCCTCAAATTCTTTACTCTCCTTTTTAGGGTTTAGTCTTTTTTACCTATCTTTGTCTTTGGAAGAGAATCACAGCTGTAGGGTCGAATTAGAAATTCAATCACAACCCTTCAAATTGTCACGGAGGACACTTGTGTTAGAGACACTTTGAGATACCGTATTAGAGATCAAATCTCTAAAAAGGACGATGAATTTCTTCAAAATTATCCAATAAAATACAAAAGTTAAAGAAAGTAGGTGATAAACTGATGAAATTGTTGATGTATTTTATGGCTAGCTAAAATGGAATTTGACATTTTAGATAGAGAATATTGTTGGAGATGCTCTCATAAACGAGGGAGAAGCCCTTTTAGAGTGAACAAAATTTTGAAGCTGCGATGTAAATAATTGCCCTAAACAAAACTACTTTTCACAGTTATTTTAGAGAATTGATTTTGACGTTCCCTAAATTGATAACCACACTCCTGAGGGGAGTGCCAAAATCAATGCCATATGGGATTCGTTTACCATAATTGGCAAACATATAGGATTGCCCAGCCAAACATTGAAGAATTTAAAGGTTTTTGTACCATGTGTAAACCTATGCATAGTAGATGCTCTAAAAGACTCATACCATGTGTAGGGGACAAAGCTCCGGTACACTTTCGCTTTTAACAAAAATAATTTTGGAACTATCATTTTCCAACTATAAACCTACTCTCAACTTGTCTCGATAATTTATCATCCACAGTACCTCCTCAAAAATGAGAAGGCACCATTCACTCACTTCTCTTATTTTTGTTATAAATATATTAAACTGTATGGAGTTTTAGGGGTGTCTGCATGAGCCATTTTAAAAAGTGACGGTTAAAGTACAAATTGGCCTCCTTTTCTTTTTCTTTTTTTTATATACAATTCCGTCCAAAATTTAGGGAGACTTAATGTGGATACTGTTCTCGTTCTTGAAACGTGATGATTAGAAATTATTTGGAGTCTTATTTAGTAGAATCTACATTACTCTAACCCAGAAGAAGCTACTAACCCAGAAGTATATACTCCAACCCCAACCCCAACTCCAACTCAAACCAACCTAACCTATCACCAAGAATATCGATATACTCCGTGTAGGAATTGAACCCACAACCCTCATTGCACTTAAGTACAGTTGCACAACTATTGGACCAACAGTTTTAGTTGAACGCTTTAGAGCTTGACAGGTTAAAAACAATAGGAACATAATTTTTCATTTATCCGATTCCTCTCGTCTAGACGAATTAATAACACATAAAAGTTTGACGTAAAATTGAACAAATGCAAAAAAAAAAAAAAAAACTTTTGAATAAGGACAAAATCAAAAAGCTATGTTCAAAGCTTGTTGGTGGATGGAATACGGTCATTGGTTTGGACGAGGTGGACGGGTTAGATTTTGTTCTTCAAGCGCTACAATTTAGGATCGGTAATTACTAGGTACAAGTTGGGCGAGAATTGCCTGCAGTTGGAAGGCCCGTTTGTTTTTTGGTCAAATATGTAGAGTTTGGTTAAAATATTCACGACACGAATTCAACATGCCTCGGATATAAAATTTCATGGCGTGGGAATATATAATATTAGTATATTACCATGGGATCGAGATGTGGTATTATTAATCCAACTATTTTTAATTCGGTGGGCTCCTACATCTTTCACTAATAGTGACAGCTCCGTAAACTTTCTTGATGGTAGTTATGGAAGAAAATTTTATACTAGCATTTATTATAAGAAAAAATTTACTTAAACTTCTCTGATTTAAATTAGGAAACTAATTATCTCCTATTGTTTGTGGTGAAACCAATTAAATAAATAAAGCATTTTCTCTCTGCGGTGAAATCAAGGCTCCATTCAGTTGCCAAGAATATTGTATCGGAAAGTTATTCTCAGAAAAAGTCAAGTAAAGTGAAATAAAGAAAAAAGAAATCTATTTTTTTGTGAGTGTTCATTTGACAATTTTTTTTGCAAGAAAACTAAAGTTTAATGGTTCATTTGCCGGGAAAAGACACTTATGAAAAACTTTTTTATTTTTATTCTCATGGCTAATTTTAAATAAAAGTAACTTCGAGAACTAAATAATAGGCTATCATATTTCAAAAATTAACACATACGGAAAATGTATTTCATCTAATGCAAAGCCTTAACATGAAATGAAAAAAATTGACTTGCAATTCCCTGTTCAATTTGCTATCTTCTCAATGAGCAAATCCCCCATTTAAATTGACATTGATCCTTTGATAATCAACCTAACAAATGAAGTTTAAAAAATAAGTAAATGATGACTAAATAAACAAATGCTAAACAACCAAACTTGATTAGTTGCCGATACAAAAACTCACTGATAATTAGTTAGTACAAAACAAAATTGAAGACTAATGACAAGATAAATAAATACTTCCAAAAAAAATAAACTACCAATCTTTTTTGACAACAATTATCTTAGAAAGCACCATAGTAGTCGAAATTATTGTTGCTCACGTAAATCTCAAAGTGCCTTTCTAAGAACTCAATTCGTATTTTTTGAGTATTGGTGTCATTCACTTTTTTTTTTACCCACCAATTATTTTGGCCCTACAATGGAAAAAACTTTTTCCGTAACACAAAATCCTATGCTTTTGGCAGGATCACTTTTGCAAGAAAGTAAATCTTGCAGGAAAACTTAAAAACATGTTTTCCACTACTTTTCTACCAATTGAACACTATAAAAGTTATGGAAAAATTGATTTTCTCATCCTTTCATGTACTTTTCTGGCAACTGAACAGGACCCAATAGAATCAACATGGAAAATAATGACAATTAACTTCACGGTAGAGATTGAGATGAGCGTCCGAGTTTTACATTTTAATGTTGGGTGTTCAATATTATAATGGTTTGAGGTAATACAAAACACATACGTTATATATATACATTCTGTGTGCACCAAAGTTGAGGGTATTCAACTGAATACTACCTACAAGCTGTGGTGCCACCAGTGCTGTCAAACAAGCGGGCCCTAGATAGTAGTCGGCCTGAAGCTTTGAACATCAATTACAGCCACACAAAGAAACAATATAGCGAGTCTTCTCTATCTTTCATAGGTCAGGTCACGAATTGAAGATTGCAGGTGTGACTATAGGCTCATTTATGCTTCTTGTAATCCTTATTGCAATGTATTGGTTCCACAGAAAAGCGAAAATAAAGAGAAAGGAAAATCTAAAGATTGAGAGGTTCTTGGAGGAATACATATATAGCTTTGAAGCCAGCAAGATACTCTTATGCAGATATTAAGAAAATTACAAATCAATTCAAGGACAAAGTAGGCCAAGGAGGATATGGAACAGTGTACAGGGGACAACTTTTCAATGATGTTCATGTCGCGGTTAAGATCCTCAACAACACTAAGGGAAATGGGGAAGAGTTCATCAACAAAGTGGGAATAATTGGTACAATCCACCACGTCAATGTGGTTCGCTTGGTTGGGTACTATGATGAAGGATTCAGAATAGCTCTTATTTACGAGTTCTTACCAAATGATTCACTGGAAAAGTTTGCGTCATCTAATCACAAGAAACGTTTACTTGGTTGGAAGAAGCTGCTAGAAATTGCTATGGGCATAGCTAAAGGGATTGAGTATCTTCACCAAGGGTGTGATCAACAAATCCTTCATTTTGATATTAAACCAGATAATATCTTGTTGGATGATAACTTGAATCCAAAGATATCAGATTTTGGTCAAGCAAAGTTGTGTTCAAAGGAGCAAAGTGTTGTATCCATGACTACTGCTAGGAGGACCATTGGCTATATTGCATCGGAAGTGTTCTCTAGGTACTTTGGGAATGTGTCACACAAATCAGATATTTATTGTAACACCCCGTCCCACATTGGAAGTCTACATGGATGATCTTGGGCATATAACAAACCTTGTGGGCTACTACTAGTACCTTGTACTTAAGCTTTTGGGCCATGTGGTGTGGCTTGTGGATCAAAATCAGGGTACTGGGCCAGTGGTCTGCTTGGGGCGTTACAGGTGGTATCAAAGCCATCCATGTACACGACCGTTTGGGCCCATAGTGTTTAGTTTGATTTGATTGTTGGTTTGATTTATAATGGTGATTATAGTGCTCAACCCCTCAAGAGGGCGCGAGGCTATAAAGTTGGGGAGATTATAACACCCCGTCCCACATCGGAAGTCTACATGGATGATCTTGGGCATATAACAAACCTTGTGGGCTACTACTAGTACCTTGTGCTTAAGCTTTTGGGCCATGTGGTGTGGCTTGTGGATCAAAATCAGGGTACTGGGCCAGTGGTCTGCTTGGGGCATTATATTTATAGTTTCGGAATGTTGTTGCTTGAAATTGTAGGAGGGAAAAATAATTTTGATGTAATGGTGAATAGCACTAACCAAGTATACTTTCCGGAATGGATTTACAATTGTTTAGATAGGGGAGAAGAGCTAGGAATTGATATCCAAGATGAAGGAGATGCCAAGATTGCAAAGAAGTTAGCAATCGTGGGACTTCAGTGCATTCAGTGGTATCCAGTTGACAGACCTTCAATGCACGTTGTGATTCAAATGCTTGAAGAAGATGGAGACACTCTAATCAAGCCTCCCAATCCATTTGCCTCTATAAATCCCACATTGGCCACGGGATAGGCGAGTGGAAGGCCTTTCAACAGCGAGTTGGAAGTTATTGTTGAATTCGAGTGAGAAAGATATAACCACTATCTATTGTATTGAAGAGAGTAGTCTCTTTCATCAATCGATACTATTGTAGTTTGAGATAGGCTATTTTGGGTCCAATGTATGGGGTATTAGAAGATCACCACCAATTCATAACGTTACTTTCATCGTCATTCTTGATGATGGATTCTGTCTCTTTGTTTTAGTCCATGGTAGCTAAGAAGCAGTTTGTACCAGAACAAAACAATGATGATTGCAAATTGACGTTTATTAATTTGTTTGGAAATATTTCTGGTAAATCTCGTTCTTGTGTGGTCAAGTAGAATTTAATTGAAATACGCAGTAACAGTATGCTACCATCCAGAGATCATTAAATTAATTTGCAAGAAACTAAAGACATTGACCACTTAACAGGCCTGGCTTTCCTTGTGTAATTCTATCAACATTTCTTTCTTTTCTCAACACATGCAATGTTCTCCAGCTAGTCATTGAAAACTTCAATCACACTTCGCGTTGACCGCTTAACAACTTTTCCCGTCAATCCTAACTAACCGCTCCTAACTAGAGTGCGTATCGTTCCACCCTCCTTAAGAATGCCTTGTCCTCAAGGCCGAAATTTTGACAAAGAAGGAACAGAAAAATCAGTCAAGAACCAGACCGGAGAGGATGCCAAATGCAGTTGAAATGCCCAAGCCTATGTCCACACCGACCGATTCTACTATCCACTTCAATGCTCACCAACCTTTCTTGACTGAATCACTAAAGCAGACCATCTATCTAGACAATATGTTAGGAACAATTAGACTTCTTCAATTGAGTAGACCACAACTTTAGACAGTAGCAGAGAATGACTTCCCGGCCGAATCAACGCTCATTGAATTTTGCCCCCAATGATAAGGTCCATTGATCAATTTATCATTGAATGTATTTTTCTTTCCTTTTTCTTTTCTTTCTTTCATCCTTATGTTTTGTCTCGTCCATTATGGCGTGCATTTGGCTGCCTGATGTACCCTTTATCGAGTTATTAATAAATTTTATTGCCGATCAAAAAATAATAATAATAGATGAACTGAAAGCTGGATGATTATTGCTTCATATGAACTTAAAGCCACACCCCATCTGTGATCAAATAAGGAGAAATAAGGAAAAGCCAGCAGAAGAATGAATCGGGAAAAACCCTATGACCGCACTAGTTACAAAAAAAAAAAAAATTTTAAAATCTCATGATAATAAATATGGGTCCTCACCACCCATCAATGCATGTCATTCTCTCCACCCTTGACCAATTGATGCTCTAATATATGCCTCTCTCGGTTACTCGAACTATCCATATATCCTGGCAGTCCATGCAATAGAATCCTTGGAGGCATCCTCTATCAAACACATTAAAAAAGCTAAAACCCACCCACCAGTTGAATTCTCAAAGAAAGGGTGGATATAAAATTCGACTTGCAAGCACATCTAGTGTGCTCAACCTCTAATTGTTAATTAAGCCTATGTACGAAAATGTATGGACTAGAAGGCATTGGTGCAATTCAAAGACAAATTAAAAATGGTAAACTTAGCGAAAAACTCTATAAGCAGACGAGTATCCCTACTAATCTTGTTCTTGACATGTGAATAGCCTATAATTTGACGGGGTAATTAAAAACAAAAGAAATAGAAAAAAGGACTCTAGCTAGGTTTTCGTGAATTGAGAAAATTTGATCGTAACAATATCTACGAGACAAATCTCGATCCCATTAACATAAACAGTGAAACAATTCTTGAACAACTTAATTGACATAGACAACGTCAGTGTTCCCCTTGTCAGATCCGAAACCAAGTCACACGGTCTTGTAAAACCATCAAATCGAAATCATATGGAACCAACATTATTTGTAAATACAGGATGTTTGGTCTTGAGAATTTAGCGTCCAGTACTTATATCAAGGGTGAGAGAATCCATACAAGCACCTGACAGATTGAGCAACCTTTCATTCATTCCATTATTCTCGGCCTGCGTATCTTGTGAATACAAAAAAGGCTTTGGAGGCGTGTGAATCATTTCTATATTTCCTTCAAGCATCTCAACAACTTTGTTTATCGATGGACGGTCACTAGGCCTCATTTGTATACACCATAACGCCACTAACATCATCTTGTTTACCATCGTACTCTCCTCCTCGGTGGTCTCTCCAATTTGTACGTTTTTTCCTTCCGCGAATTGATCATAAACCCATGAAGGGAAGAAAATTTGGCTTGAATTAGCTGTTGAATTCCAATTTCTTCTCTTGCCTGCCATTTCCAATAACAACATTCCAAAACTATAAATGTCAGCTTTATGGGAAACACCGCCGATGTTTTTGTAGAAAAACTCTGGAGCCATATAGCCCAAGGTTCCTCTTGCTGCAGTCATTGTCACAATACTATCATCTGTTGGATACAATTTTGCAAGCCCAAAATCTGAAACTTTTGGAGTGAAATTCTTGTTAAGAAGAATGTTATGAGGCTTTATATCAAAATGCAAGATCTGCATGTCACAACCTCGATGCAAATATCCAATGCCACGAGCCACTCCGAGAGAAATCTCATACATTTGCTGACAACTTAACGACAATTTTCCTTCTGGAGAAAAGATGTACTTCTCTAGAGACCCATTAGGCATGAAGTCATACACAAGAGCACGCTTAGATGTCTCGGCACAATATCCAATCAGCTGAACAACATTGACATGATGAATCCTTCCAATGGTAGCAACTTCGTTGATGAAGTCTTGTCCATTAGCTTTCGGCTTGCTTAGCATTTTAATTGCTACAAAAGGGCCACTTCGGAGCTTTCCTTTGTATACGGAACCATAGCCTCCTTCCCCCAACTTGTCCCTAAAACCATTTGTCATCTTCTTGATTTCCGCGTAGGAGTACCTAATAGGCGCAAGGTGATTCTGACTATGCAAGAAACCTTCTATGCTATCAAAGGTGGATAAATGTCTTCTGTTGAACTTATAAATTAAAAACCCAAACACACATGGTACACACAAAAGCCTTGCTGCAACGATCACTACAACGACCGCTCCTGGGTCAAAGGAAATGAAGCAATAAGAATAAAATCCTTTGCTGTCCTGGTATTATCTTATTTGCATGTGAAATGTGACACACGCACAAACACACTCATTATGCAACATCTCATTTGTCCTTTCATGTACTCTATCATTTTTGTCTATATATAGTCTGGGTTTACTACTACTTTCGTCCCTTTATAAGTGTCCATTATTCTGTTTTGGTTTGTTCTTAAAAAAGTGCCCATTTTGAAAAGTCAATGGGTAAAACATAACAAATTTCCTATTTAGTTATTTCCAAATTCAAAGAATCAAATTAAATGCATCAATTAAATAGAAAGGGTATTTTAGAAAAGTAACAATTTTTAATTGAAATTAATGCGTCTTCTTGAAAAGTTTGACTTTCAAAGGAGGACACTTATAAACGGGTGAAGGGAGTATTATCACAATATTTTGTTTTACTAGGTTCACTAAAGATAAGATCATAGGAAAGATAAGGTCTTACCAATAGTTAAGAGCAAAAGAAATCCACCATCTGCGAAAAATAAAGATAGAAATTTAGCCATGAGACGGAAGAGGTATGAAAAGAAGAGGTGATGTAAAGTGCTTCAAAGCTAGAAGAAACTTTCAACAAGTCTTGCCAATTACTTTATCGGGTAGTCAATCCGGTAGTCGAGAACTACCACACAACTTCCAGCTAGAAGCTATGAGTGCCAGTTCCACAAGTTTATCCGGCTGGTCGATTGGTGTGTTAACTGGTTGTCGCACGAGAATATAGCCGCGTTTTGACTTCGTTTTTAGGGTTTTTCGGGGGCTCCAAAGCCCAATATGGTTAGGACTTGTGAGGCAACTTGTCTTCGGGTATAAATTCACTTGTTATGCCTCTTATTATGTGGTGAGAGCAAATATTAATTAGGCATTTGGTTAGGGTTTGAGAGACTTTTCCTTTGTTTTTGGCTTTGGTGAGCTAGATTTGTATAGAAAGGTTTCTGCAGATCGAACTTCTTTTTTGTAGGTCATTGAGCATTCATATTTGTTTAGTGAAGTCATCGATTGACTGGCCGTGATCTAGGATTACATCCCAAAATAAGGCCGAACCACGTAAATCTGTGTCTCTCTCCTTTTGTTTGTTTTCTCTGTCTTTCTCTCACGTTTGGTTTGCTTCACACATATGTTTTGTTCTTCAATTCAATATTCATAATCATCATCTGTTTATTCGGCTTCCATACAACATTTTGTTTTACCGTGGTTCACTACGTAGGAAAGATAAGGTCTTACCAATATTGTATATGAGCTGCTCACGAACTTGATAATCTGCGAAAAATAAAGATAGAAATTTAGCCATGAGACGAGGAGGTACGAAAAGAAGAGGTGATGTGCTTCAAAACTAGAAGAAACTAATTTCAACAAGTCTTGCCAAATACTTTATCGGGTAAGTGTACGCATTGTGGGAGGCAAAGCCCAATATAGTTAGGACTTGTAAGGCAACTTGTCTTTAGGTATAAATTAATACACTTGTTATGCCTTTTATTATGTGGTGATCAGAGCAAATATTAATTAGGCATTGGGTTAGGGTTTGAGAGACTTTTCCTTTGTTTTTGGCTTTGGTGAGATTTGGATAGAAGGGTTTCTGCAGAACTTCTTTTTTGTAGCTCATTGAGCATTCATATTTGTTTAGTGAAGCCATCGATCGATTACCCATGAACAAGGCTTACATCCTAAGGTAAGGCTAAACCACGTAAATCTGTGTGTCTCTCTCTTATTTGTTTTCTCTCTTTCTCTCACGTTTGATTTGATTAGTTTGATTTGCTTCAAACATCTGTTTTGTTCTTTGATTCAATATTCATAATCACCGTTTATTTATTCGGCTTCCATACAACATTTTATTTTACTGTGGTTCACTAAAGATAAGATCATAGGAAAGATAAGATCTTACCAACGTTTAAGTGCTGAAGAAATTTATGATCTGCGAAAAATAAAGATAGAAATTTAGCAATGAGACGAGGAGGTATGAAAAGAAGAGGTGATGTTTCAAAACTAGAAGAAACTTTGAACAAGTCTTGCCAAATACTTTATCGGGTAATTGTATGCATTGTGGGAGGCAATAAGAAACGCAATCGGAATATCTAATGTTGGAACCATTGGTACGGCAACGAGACCAACCTAAGAAGCTTTCTTTCTCAACATATATATTAGTAAGATTTTTCAACAACATAGCTTCCAGTAGTAAGCATCATGCAATAGAAGATGAGACATTCCAGAAGGGGTGTATGCGAAAATCAGGGAGCAGAACTTAATTGCAAGATCATATGAACTCGATCAAGAATCACAATATTCAATGGAAAATGAATACTTACAGTTTTATAAAAATCGATCACAATCGAACAGAGAACGAATAATACTTACATATAATGTGGTACCATATGCCCCCTGCATTTTTGGGATGAAAAAAATTTATGTTAGTCAAAGAAAATCATTAATTACTCTACCATTACATATTAAAATACGGTGGAAAAATGAGATCATGCAATAGAAGATGAGACATTCCGGAAGGGGTGTATGCGAAAATCAGGGAGCAGAACTTAATTGCAAGATCATATGAACTCGATCAAGAATCACTATTAATATTCAATGGAAAATGAATACTTACAGTTTCATAAAAATCACAATCAAACAGAGAAGAAATACTTACATGTAATTTTCAACCATAAGCGCCCTGCATTTTTGGGATGAAAAAAATTTATGTTAGTCAAAGAAAATCATTAATTACTCTACCATTACATATTAAAATACGGTGGAAAAATGAGATCACGCAACTTCAATGTTTACAATAACTAGTTGGAATTACAAATAAGCTTAACATGTTATAGGCCATCTTTTTTTTTTAATTGTCTGATTTAGAGGCCATCCTTACACTGGAGTAATATACTTACAGGAACAACAGTAATATTGAGAACAGTATCGTAAATTAGTCGACGTTAAACTATATTATCTCCTCATTGAAAAATTTTCTTCATGGTAAACCTTTTTAATGATCAGGTAAGAAAACTAACCATGCTCTCTAACTTTCTTTTTTTCTTTTTCTTTTTTCTTTTTTTCGTGCATGTGTTTTGTCAGTTTTTTTTTTTTTTTTTTTGTTTGATTTCCGTTATATTTTTTTTATTAATTATCCATTTTGACGAGAGGCGTCTAAAATGTAAAACATTAATTATGACCAAATGAAAAAAAAAATGAAAAAAAATCACTAAACACCGACAAATACCAAACAACTGTATTTTTTTCGAAAAATCTATGAGTACCGACCACACGGGGAGGGAAAACGTACCGACGGCCGCCGGCGGGCCGTCTCCGGCCACCGGAAGGCCGATCCGAGCCGTTCAATAATTCTAAAAAAAAAACCGATGGGGCCTCCGCGGGAATCAATGCCATCCGAGGTGTGTAGGGTGCTTGATCAAAGCACCCTTTTTTCGTGTATATACAAGGCGGCCGTCGGTACGTTTTCCCTCCCCGTGGTCGGTACGTATAGCAACACTTTTTTTATTTTTTTTGGGTCTAAAATGTCGTTGTCTATGAACCTTTTTCAACAATATTGGTACCGAAAAAAGTACAGTACTAGAAAAAAAATTGAAGAATGGAGAATAGTAAACAATCAGAATATCTCACTCAAGAAACACCGGTCAATGAAGAAAAATACGACAGGGCAAGAATCCGGGACGCAATGTTGGTCGAAGATCAAAGAATTATATATGTCGCAAACGGCAGTGACATTCACAGAATCCCCGAAGCAGGAAGCCCTTTTCCTGCAGTACGTGCTGCTGCAGAATTTGCGAAACGCATACCACGAAGCCTCAATTCCGTACTCCAACACCTCATTGAGATCCAACCACGAAAAATTCGATCCCCTTTCTATGACCAACGGCGACGAAGAAAGGTAAAACGCCTCCAAAAAGCACGAATCCGGGATATCCCACATGCTAACATCTCCCACCACAGCATACGAATAATACCCATTTCCCGAATTGTCTCTGGTACTGTTACAATAACCAGTCTTGTTTATGTAAATTCTAGGATATTGGTCTGGGTTTTCACCGTTATAATAAGCAGTCTTGTTTATGTAAATACTAGGATATTGGACTGGGTTTTCACAACTCAGGAACACGACGGAGCTCACATTCCACGGCCAGTAGGGGCTCGCATCAAATTGACCGATAGGGATCAAAGAAGAGGGAGGGAAAGACGAGCAAATATCGTTGGATTGAAATCCTACGTCGACGAGACGGATTGATTGGGCAGCGTAATTGATTGATTTCACGTAGAATTTTCCGGAGAAGAGGTGAAGGACTGTGCGATTGTTTTCATCGCAGGAGAGAATGAAATTTTCGTCGTTACAGGTGTTGGATGGGTCGCCTTGTAATTGGAAAGGGAAGGAGATGTTGTGGATGTCTCCGCAGGAATTGATGAATTGCTGGTTTTGATTACCGTAGCTGCAGGTTATTGAAAACAGGAGGAGAAGAGAAAGAAGAAGGGGGTTGCTACCGGCCGGTGGGAGGGCCATTCCCCCAACGCAGAGAGAGAGAGAGAGAGAGAAGGAAAATACTTGTACTAGTTCTGGAGCTGACGAGAAGGAAAATAAATGAAGAAAACAAGTAGGGCAAATTCCATTTTGACTCATATGGTTATCGTCATACGCGGATACCTCCTTTATGGTTCAAAACTGACCACATAACCTACCTGTGGTTCTGAAATTGTACGGATAGATCCCCTACCGTCATGTTTTCTATCCATATTAACGGACAAAACATTAAAAAGACCGATATATCTCATCATGTCCCTTGATTCTTCTTCTTCTTTAAATCTAACCACACTATCCTATATATCAAAAATTGAATCCAAACCGTTAATATTGTAAATTTTGACGAGTACTATATTTATGCCAAAATTCAAGTCAATCAAAAAATGAAAAGTTCATAGTCGAATCGATTTTGTTATGAAATTAAAATTTCAAATTTGAATTTACTAAAAATTAGATCACTGGATTATTGATACCCGATCGAGATGATTTTTTACAAAGATACTCAATTCTTTATTTAATATATTATGAACGACTCATATTATATTCTAGGGGCGTGTGAAATACATCTCTGTTAATATGGATGGAAAACATGACGACAGGGGGTCAATCCGCACATTTTCAAAATCACAGGTAGGTTATGTTGTCAGTTTTGAACTATGAAGAGGGTATCCGCACATGGCGATAACAACAGGGGGTGAAAGTGGACGTTGCCCAAACAAGAACTCAACATGAACATTATTCACGCTAATGTTTTTGGTGAATAAGTTGTGCCAATTTTGCATATTGTTCATACTAAAAAATAACTTATTCATTAGTGTGAATAATTTGTGATTATGGATAAATAAGTTGTGTTGGTGGTGTTTCCACTAATATTTTTCGTTCACAAATTGGGCCAATTTTGCATGTTGTTCATGCGAATGAATAACTTATTCACTAGTGCGAATAACTTGTGATTATGGATGAATAAATTGTTCATAAGTTTTTTTTTTAATCAGAAGTTGTTCATAAGTTGTGTTGCACAACTTATTCACTAGTGTAACCACCTTAAGGTCAATATCAGTACAGATCGACCGAGAGAGAGAGAGAGAGAGGGAAAATATCGTGCTAGTTCTCCTTCTATTGGATGACCAACAATTTTTAGTTTTGAAGCTTGTAAGAAGGGAAAAATTTTAAATCGTCAAATTTTTTGTAATCATAAACCCATGGTAAGTTCACCCCCTCCCTCCCGTCCCTCAGTGGAGGTAGGGGTTCGAACCCCATGAGAGGCATGGGTGGAGTTTAAGCAGGGATGGAGTCAGGGATGGACCAGTAGGGGTGGTCGCCCTTGCAAGAAGAAAAAAAAATACTATTATTATATGTAAAAATAATTAATTCCTATGAAAGTATATAGGCTCACCCCTATGTAGAATTTTTAAAAAAAATTATAATAGTAACTTTTGAAATACGAGGATACTAACATTAATTACTAAATGCTAAGGGTTAAAATATAACAAAACATAAAATTAGAGGGTTAATATTGTAAACACAATTTCCAATAAGGGCGCCCTTAACTTATTAAGTTAAGGATGTCCCTTTCCCGACCAATTTGCGATAATCCAAGACGCTCAATATGTTCAGATCGTGATTTTAAGGGTACCCGCGAGAAATTAGCAAAAAAAGATCGAAATGGCTTCATCTGAGCAGTTTTTATTTGTATTTTATCGAACGGTTCAAATAAAAACTGCTCAAATCAAGCCCTTTCCGGTCATTATTTTTGCTAATTTCTTGCAGGTATCCTTAAAATCACTTTCTGAATACATTGAGCAGTTCGGATTATTGAAATTTGATCAGAAAATGGAAGAAAATGGGATGTCCGCATTTTACTTAAAATGATGACGTCCTCATAGGAAGGGGACTCATATTGTGAATATTCAAGTAATAAACTTCCATCTCCAATTGTTAATATTTCAAAAGCAATTTCAAGAAAATAGCAACAGAGGAGAAGAAATTTTGGAAACCTTAAGTAATTTTTGATAAATCTAAGTTGTAGATATGTTTTTTTTTCAATTGTTGTTCTAGACTTCTAATTTTTTATTTTTTGACTGGTAAAATCAAGTAGCATGAAAGCCATGTACCGAATTCGTCCAGTTGTGATGAATGAAAAAGAAGAAGAAAATGAATAATAAAGAAAAACAAGACACATACATCAAGATCGATCATATTAGTTAAACCGATTTATGCATTTACGTTATTTTGAGTTTTAATGTATATACGTTATTATGCATGTGTATTTATATTTTTTTCTTGCATGCACGGTCACCCCTGCATGATGAATTTTCTGGCTCCGTCCCTGAGTTTGAGGCTATGATGTTGTGGACTAACATACTAACTCACTAACACTCTTAATAGGTATAAAATGTGACCCCAAAAAAAAAAAAAAAAACTCATGGTAAGCGAATAAATTGACAACTTCATGGTATTCTTATTTTAATCGGACAAAATTGCCCCTGTCCGAGAAGGCTTAAGACCAATCATTTATGGTACCAAACTATTTGGGGTGCTACTTTATCTAAATAGGGAGAGACTTATCTAAACACAAGGTGGAACAAAGTTTTATAAAAAGAGCAATAATTAGTTTTCTAAACACAAAAAGTTTGGTTAGACAACACAATGTAATAGGATCGTTTTCTTATTTTAAATGACGACCGGTGCGACAATTGTTAAGAAAAGGTGCAAGAGTTAGTTTTCCGAAAACAAAACGTAAGATTAGAAAACACAACCGCGCGCCACTCAGTAAATCTCGTTCTGGTGCTACTTTCAAGGGGAGCAATGTAATTTAACTTAAGGCGCAACATTGTTTAAGAAAAAGTGCAAGAGGTAGTTTTCCCTGCAGTATATATATGCGTTCATTCAAGTTTTGGTTCAATGTATGTGCAATTATAATTTTTCCATCCCATGCGTGATTCCTAAAAACATGACCATCAATATGGGAATATTAACCTCTTTTGGGATCTGGATCCTGTGTGAGGATCTTATGAGAGTTTGAATGAGAGGATGCCGCCTATTAAGACAAGATATCCAAAAACGTGGGTTGCTTGCAGGAAAAAAATCAAACGATGTCATTTAGATAGACAGAACCCAAACGGCCAAAAAATCTCTCCTCCTTCATTTTCTTTTTGAATGAGGGTAAGAGAGTAATTTCACATACTCACTCACCTAAGCAATAGTACTAGGGATAGGCATAAGGGATCCTTTTAAATACACACACAATACCCAAATTTGGAGTTTGGTTTGTCATCAGGTTCTATTTCTATCAATTAAGAAGGAAATCTGTCAATACAATAGAAACATGAAACAAAATGAGACTCTGTTATCTAGGAATTTGCAGAATAGTTCAAAGCCCTAACTCTGCTCTATATAAAATACTTACTATAAAAACAAAACCCACATTTGATTAAATTTCGAAACAAAGAGAGAAGAGAGAAAGATACAAGATAAAGATTAGTGTACATTGAACCACCCATCGTCTTCTCTGCCTACCGTTGTCAACCTCGGATGAATCAATTGGGGGTGAACTTGCTGAAACGATTTTAGAAAAAGAAGAAGAAAAATACGCCACAAAACGGGGAACTAACGGAGAAGACTTCGTTACAGAAAGAGAGTTGGAATACCATTTGTGAGATAATTCATTAAACGACGTCGTTTTAAACAAATTTTATGAGCTAGCAGAATTTCTTTGTTCTAGACCGTGGGATATATTGGCTTAATAGGTGGCACTCTTTCATTAAAACCCTCATAAGGAGATCCTCATAGAGGCTCCAGATCCGTCACGTCTTTTGCCTCTGATTTGCAATTTTCCTTAAAAGATACTACTATGATAAAAGAAATAAAAGAAAAGTGAGGATAAAAGAAGGGAATTGATTGTCACACTTTCCTTTTTTATAACCACATTTTTTTTTTTGTCTTTTAGCAAAACCAATTCATATACTTTCAACACTTAAAAAAAAGAAGAAAAAAGAGCGTGGATAACAAAAAAAAAGAAGTATGAAGATCAATTTCCTAAAAGAAAAGTCTTTTCCAAGTCGATATGATGAAGAAAAGTACACGTAAACAAACACTGATTTCTGAATTTTTCAACGCGTCAATAGCGGTGAAGAAAAGTACACATAAACAAGTGGAGCTCAATAGTTTGAACTCTGATTGCTGAATTTTCCAACGAGTCGATATCTCTCTCAGTGAAGAAAAGTACAAGTAAACATGTGGAGCTCACTAGTTTGAACACTGATTGCTGAATTTTCCAACGAGTCGATATCGATGAAGAAAAGTACAAGTAAACATGTGGAGCTCACCAGTTTGAACGTTGATTGGCTGAATTTTCCAATGAGTCAATATCGGTGGAGAAAAGACTTTTCCAAGTCGATATTGCTATTGTCTTTGGACGCTGATTGATGAGAAGAATGGGAGCCAAATTACAAATTAATGTTGATCTAAAACCTCTAAATATTCTTGATCGAATTTATTTCTACAGAAAAATTAGAACTGGAAGTCTTTAGTCTTCCGGAGAGAGAGATAAATTAGAACAGTAGTATATAATTAGTTTACTAATTTTAATCTGGGGTTTGTTGCCCGCTGGCGCGAGCGCCATTCTCTCTCGAGAGAGATGTCCAAATTTTTTAAGTTTTAAAGCGATGAGAAGAGAGAAACCCTCACAGGATCCACGGAGAGATTCTCATAGAGGATTCGGATCCGTCACCTCTTTTGCCTTTGATTTGCAATTTTCCTGAAAAGATACTACTATGATAAACGAAATTAAAGACGAGTGAAGTTAAAAAAAAAAAAAAATTTCCAAGTCAATATTAGTGAAGAAAAGTACACGTAAACATGTGGAGCTCACTAAGTCAAAGTCAATAACAGAACTGACTTGGAACACTGACTGAATTTTCCCAAAAAAAAAAGAAAGAAAAGAACACTGACTGCTAAGAAGAAAGGGAGCCAAATTACAAATATTGTTCATCTAAAACCTTTTAATTCTTGAACGAATTTATTTCTACAGAAAAATTAGAACTGGAAGTCTTTAGTCTTCCACAGAGAGAGAGAGAGAGAGATAAATTAGAACAGTAGTATATACTCCCTCCGTCCCTTTTTTAGAGTCCAGTATTTCATTTTGGGTTGTCCCTTAATAAGTGTCCATTTTGTAAAGTTAGTGGGTAAAAGTTGATGCATTGTCTATTTTGTCCCTAAAAGTAGATTCTTTTTTGAAAAGTAAGTGAGTAAAAGTGTAATGATGATGGGTAAGTTGGGAAAGTGGAGGAAAAAATTGATGTGAAAGGTATAATGATGATGTCTTTTTAATAAGTTGGAGTTACAAAGCAGGACACTTAAAAAGGGACGGAGGGAGTAATTAGCTTACTAATTTTAATCAGGGGGTTTGTTCTTTGTTGCCCGCCGGCGTGAGGGCCATGAGAGAGAGAGAGAGGGGACCAGAAATTTTTAGTTTTGAAGCTGATGAGAAGGGAGAAAAATGATAAACGAAAATCAATGAATAGAAGTGAAGATGAAAGATAACATGTGGAGCTCACTAAGTCAAGGTCAATATCGGTAAAACATTGAACAAAAGGAGCCATGCTGAGAAATGAAAGAACAAAACACTCATTCGTGAGAAGAAAGGAGCCATGCTGAATTTTCCACAAGAAAAGAATAAGAACACTCATTGCTGAGAATAAAGGGAGCCACGCAAACGTTCATCTTAAACCTTGGGCGCTGCTATTTACAGTCATTTATTTTCTTTCATAGCCCGTTAAAATTCTTTAATTATACTCTACAGTTAGTTACCGAAATTGAGATATATTTTCAGCATCCAATTACCGAAATATAATATTTTTTTCAACAGCTATTTACCGAAAATGTATGTTCGGCAGTTGTTTATCGAAAGTTGAACATATTTTCGACATGTAGTTACCGAAATATAATCTTGTTTTCAACAGCTATTTCCCGAAATGTTATATATGATTTTGAACAATCATTTACTGAAATATAGTGGACTGTGGGAGAAAATAAAAGGCTGCGAATAATCGCACCCTTAACCTTTCTTAAACGAATCTATTTCTATGGCAAAATAGAACTATACAAGTCTCTACAAAAGATTTTAAGAGAGAGAGAGAGAGAGAGAGAGAGAGAGAGATTATATATAGGAATAGTAACATGTTCAGAGAGAGAGAGAGAGAGAGATTATATATAGGAATAGTAACATGTTCATGTACTACTTTATTCTCTTCTTTATCCTTCGCCTTTCCACAGCCCAAGGTGATTGCAGTTCAACAAGATGCGAGTTTTTGGACAAAATGTCCAATTTCTGTAAACGAATTAGACGAATACTCACTTTCTGAAATGTTTAGTAAAAATAGTTCATCGCGCATTTTGGGCGATTGTCATTTTACATAGCTTGCACGGCAACAAAATCCACGCAAGCAAATAACGCATTTTGGAAATGCACGTTTAAGTACATGGCGCATCTGGAGAGTGCGTTGTTAAGTACATAACACATGTTCAAGATGCTTTGTAAAGCTACGGTACAAAGCTTAACCTGGTTCCCACCCACCAACTACAATCTCTCTAAATGAAACATTTCAAGAAAAAATAGGATCGTCCGCAGCACTACCACCCACGCCGGAGGCTACAAGCTCAAAACTAGACTGAGGACGTACATATTTACCTTGCCGGACTACTTCGCCGGCGTAAATGTCGATCAACGAAGTGCAAGCCAGAAGATTGTGGTCCTTGTGGAATGTCTTTCCTTTCATCATCTTCTCTCACTCATCCAATCTGTTGCTTTCTGTCATCTTAAAGCCCCAAAGATTGTCTGCTGAGTATTCTGTAATGTTCGATTCACAGACTACATGGAGATTGCAGTGAAATTTGGGGATTTTAGAATTAGGGCTTTTAGTTTAGGGGTTTTGATTTGGGATTTTTTTTGTGAAATTCCGTCATTCAACTAAATTTTATTTGAGCTTTGTGATGTAGCTTGTAATCCAATAAGTACATTCTCCCTTAGATTTACATGGGCCGGGGTGTGGAGGATTTTTTTATAGTAGGTGTGTGAAAATCCTTTATTTTTTTTTCCGTAAATGAAAAGCCCAATTTATTCTCCTCGAAGATTTGTTTTCCAACATACCAGAGAATTGCAACAGTTGATCTTTTGGAGTTCGAGAGCTTAAGGAAAGAATTTAATTTGTTTTGGGGGTATAGTCTGTTCTCACTCGTCGAGAGAGGAAGGAAGGAGAGGCTCACGTCAGACCAGAAAACGCATACTCAAGATGCGCCATGTACTTAAGCGTGCATTCCAACATGTGTTATTTGCTTGCGTGGATTTTGTTGCCCCGTAAGCTCTGTAAAACGATATAAAATGCGCGATGAACTATTTTTACAAAACGTTCAGAAAGTGGGTATTCTTTCAATTCGTTTACAGAAATTGGACATATCGGCCAAAAACTCACAAGATGCTTCCATCACGGTCCTAAAATCTGCTTCCCATTCCGTCTAAAGAACCACCACCCACCTCACTGCGGCTATCCCGGGTTCGATCTCTCTTGCTCTCGATACACCTCCGCCACTCTCCTCAACCTCCCCTATTCCGTCCAAGTTCTAGTCACCAATATCGATTACAAATCCCAATTGATTCACATCAAAGACCCGAACAATTGCTTCAAAACCTCAGTTTGTCCACCACTCCCTTTCAATTTGTTGGATATCAGTACAATTTGAGTCTATTCAGTTGCCCCCTTCAACGGATCCGGATTTCTCATATCGGATGATCCCTTGCCTTGGTGGCCATGGTCGTGAAGTTCGTGTCAGGTTCAATGCTTGCGACCTTAATGTGTGTTGCAATAAGAATACCCCAAGCGTAGGGCTAGGTCAGATGAAAGCATAATAATATCCGGAAATTCGGGGTCAAATCCACAGGGAGCGCATCCATAACTTGTTTCAGAGATTAACTTGTGTAGAGATTTTAGCGTTAGGACTGCCAACCAAATTTCGGCGTTGAGACGGCCAACTGAAGGATTTAGTTAACTGGTTGCTTAACCTAATTACGGCTTTTTACTGGAGATTAAACTAAAGGTTAGGTTTAGGGATAATTAACACCCATAACATAAGGATAAACTCGATTCTTCTCTTTTTAACAATGGTGTTAAACATGACTAGGGCTCTTTTGGTTCATTTTGACAAACATGAAGAGTGACAAACTCCAAGTATCAAATGTGGCAATTAACTTAGCCATTGCCTACATTTGATAAAAAAATATTAACACCTCTAAGTTTTGGTACATAAAATTAGTCCTAAGCCATGTTTAAACTAGAAAACAGGATTTTACAAGAGAAGAACAAGCTATATCCTTGGTTACGGGATGTTAACCATCCCACAACCTAACCTTACTACACTACTCACTCATATTGAGAGGGGCAACGAAATGAGCAAGGGGAAACATAAGGAAAATACCAAACATTGAGTAAATTCGAAATAAACACAAGATCCTCGAAGAGAATGAAATTCCTTACAACTTTAATGAAGACCAAAAGCTCTGAAAGTAAATGGATCGTACCTAAAACCCTTGTTCAAGACTTGAATGAGGAGAGAGGTGAGAGCTCCATTAATGGAGATAGAGAGAGAAAATGCAAGAGTAAAAGGTACCCTACAATCGGACTAAAGTTGGTATATATACCCCCTTTACAAAAGATTTACAAAAATGCCCTTAAAATGCCCGCGCAGGAGTGAGGGATCGATCCCTGGTGAGAGGGGGATCAATCCCTGAGGCACTGGATTTGGCTGCTGGATTGGGGGATCGATCCCTGGTTAGAGGGGGATCGATCCCCGTGCTCTCTGGACTGGACAGCTGCTTTGCTGCATGCTTTTGGTCCTCGGCTACTCCAAGTCTTCCTCCATTTCCTTGGACACTTTGTTTGGAACTCGGATGACCTCTCGAGGTTCCTCAAGAACATTTAGCACATCCGGACTCCTCCGGGGATTATTGGAAGCCATGGAAACGCCCATAATTACACCAATTATCTATCGAACAACAAAACACCCTTGCGCGCAATATCAAACAAAAACGGACGAATATGCATGCAAGCATGACAAAACGGAGGGAGAAAAGCCTATCAATTTACACTATTCGAGGCTTATCACACCCCCCAACTTGGACTTTGCTAGTCCCGAGCAAACAAAAGGAAACTAAATATGTTCTATGCAATCTTCCCAGCCAATCGCAAGATACAAAGCATATGCTTATCACTTTCCAAAACGACAAAAGTCTAAAAGGTCTCCCAAAAACAAAGATCACAACTCATTCAACAACATGCCATGCACCATGGTTTTCAAACTTTATTAACGAAAACATTTGAGTAAGCTAAACACAAAAGGCTTCGGTTCCAAACCTCACCATGGTAACACTCAGCAATTGAGTCACTCGAGCGAAGCAACATGTATCCCAAAATCAAGCAAGCAAGGCTTATGCATTAACCAAAATAAAAAGTTATGCAAAACTTCAATGAATTTGCTTGTAACGCAGCTTAAGCTAAGTATGCGCAGATTATAACGACGGAAAATACGACATGACAAAGCCAAGTACCACAAGCTTTCATAAATGCATAAACATGGAAAACATAGGCGTACTCGAAATCCACTAAGGACTTTCATCAGCTTTTAATGAGAACGGGTTACAAAGAATAGGTTAGACAAAATGGTTGCCGGTCCATGCTATCTCGGGAATAACTACCCCATGACCGGTGACCATAACCTACCACTACCCTACTCATCAGGTCAACAACCAACAGAAACGAAACTACAAAATGCACAACAAAACAAAGACTCAATAAGCAAAGACACACTAACTCCACCACCGACTCCAAAAATACAAAAAAATATAGTACTACTACTACCAATCACCACTACTCATCACCTTGCCCACCACTCGAACCACCAATAACAAACTTTGAACCCTCGCCACAGAACATGCCCAGATTCAACTCCTCATCTTCCTCATTCTCATCCTCATTGCTATCCTCCGATTCAACTTCCGGAGGGGCAACGTATTCGGCCGCCGCAGGACATTGTTGGACCAACCAATCCACTTTGTGAGCCTGACTTGTAATCACCTTCCGGTCCACTTTCCTTTCCTGTTTCATTTTCCGGTTCTCCTTCACCAACCAAGCGGCCATGCAAAAAATTTTCTTCACCCAGGAGTCCTACTTTTCTTTTGGCCTGGGCATCTCAATCATCTCGGCGACTTTGCCTTTCCTTTTTGGGCTCGGTGGATCATGGGATTGGGATTTGCTTTTGGTTACAAATGAAGCATCAAGAGGTCCGGGTTTGAGTGGTTCAAGATGAGCACACCTTGGTCCCCTCACTTTTTGACCTTTACAAATTTTACTTATCATGCACGGGAAAGGCATACGGGCTGTACTTTGGGACTCGGCTTGGAAGTTATGAACTTGGTAGAATATCCATAAAGTGGCATCAAAAACATACTCCCCACTTGCAAACACAAACAACAACTCCACTCCCCTCTGCCGCAGATGGTGCTCAGAACCCCTCGGGAATAGATTCACATGGATAGCTTTATTCAAGAGACAATATTCCTCCCTAAAAAGGCCCGGTTTGTGGTGACCATCATAAAGTCTAATGTCAGGGTAAGGAGCATTGATAACAATGGCCGCGTCAATGTAAGCTCCACCGAGGATCGGGTAGTTCACTGTTGAGAATGGGGGTCGAGTGTACCCCAAGTACTTAGCAATAATGGCGGGGGTCAACACTACACACACATTGTCAATCATTTACTCAATACGCATCTCATTCACAGGCACATCCAAGATTGACACCATGTTTCGATAAAATTCTATCACATGCCTTATTATACCCTTTTAACTTCTTAAACTAGAAAGCCAAACCTCTACGGGTGATGTGTGGGATGCCATGAAGCTCGGTGCCCAAACTTTCGGTGTCGACTTGGCGCTTGCACTTGAATCCCCTCCCGGCCATTCCGCTCTTCCAATTCTTGCGAGTGACTTGTTGAGACCCCTCTGGCTCTTCCATTTCCACATCAATTTCCTCCTCCTCTTCTTCGATTTCCCTAGCCCTATCGGAACCACCACCACGAGCCCTTTTTGCGGTGACCTTCTTCTTCCTACCAGCCATTCCAACAGCTACCATTGAAATTAACCCAACACCCATCAAAAACATAAAAACATGAGAACCCAAGCAAGGAGGGCTGAAAATTTCAGATTGGGGGTGGAGGGGTTGATTTTGGGTGAGACTCTAGTCATTTAAGTGGTTTAGTGGTGGATTATATGGAGAGAGACAAGAAAAATGTGGATAGGGGAAGGGAGATGGAGGATTTTTGGACTAGAGGAGAGAGAGAGTTGGGTTACCTTGATTTGGGAAGAAACTCTTGAAATTGATGCTTGGATCTTGAAGCCTTGAGAGTTTCTTAAAGATTGTTGGAAGAATTTTTGGATTTAGTGGAGATTTGAGAGAGATATGGGTGAAAAAATGAGAGATATGGCTATGGAGTTAGCTTTTGGAGAGGGCAAATGGCGTGGGAAAGGAGAGAGAAAAGATGGGAGGTTTATATAGTGGCCAAAATCTGCATAATTTTTTTCAAAATAACCGTTGGGGGATCGATCCCTGGGGTATGGGGGATCAATCCCGGTGTTCTTTGGACTTGCGGCTGGCGATGGGGGATCGATCCCTGGGGTATGGGGGATCGATCCAAGCCTGCTCTCTGGACTCGTAGCCTGCTTCCCTTAGTTCACATGGCCTGACATCGACTAAGACCTCCTCGATCATGTTCCAAACAACTCAAATCAATCCCAAATCACCAGCAAAACATTCCACCACTCCAAATACCCCTCCCAACTTTCGGTTTCTTAGGCTAAACAAAAAGCGAAGAGACTCGGACTTGGATACAACAATGATGCAACGGTGATAATAAGTGGTTTAATCATAAAACGATTGCCTTGTATCATATTCCAAGTACGCCTACGACTCCATTACAATGCATAACCGAAATCAAAGGCACTCAAGTATGTACAAGAGAAATTATTTACCAAACTACGGGTACGGAGTTCAAAAACATGGGATACAACAAAAATTGAACCTCCACTCTACACGTTTAACCGACTCAAATGCTTTTAGCACAGTTCGATCCACATACTACATGAAAATGTTATGGAATGAGTTGGTTATTCCAAAAACAAAAATTTGGTTCATTCAAATCGGTGTTTTTGCCACTTTCGACTAAAAAAACGAGCATATGCAACGTAGCTTCACAAACAATTCTACTTCAAACATCAGAAGATTGCCCAAAATTTTTTGAGAATTCCTACGCAAAAATGAAAACGTAATGTAAACACATCATCTCCCCCCCCCCCCCCCCCCCCCCCAACTTGAAATGAGCAGCGCCCTCGATGTAAAAAGACGAAAGATAAGGAGAGGGAGAACAAAAATGTACCGACGGGGTGGAATGTCAACCACCCGATACCTCGACCAAGTTGGAGGATTTTGCGTCATTGCCGTTGTTCGTCATCGGAACCGCTTCCAAGGTCCACTCTTTCGGCCCCGTGTTTCGAACCATAGCTAGTCGCATAGAGCCATCGCCAAGGCTTTCTTGGGCTTACAACCGCCACACTTAGTCGCACCCATTCTTAGGGCTCCTGAATGTCGCACTCACCCCTGCTTTTAGACCCAAACTACCAAGGCTGGTACGGTAGTGTGTCGCCTTGTAAAAGACTAAAGAACCAACTACCTACTAATAGACAAATGACATTAGTACCGCCGGCTCGTGATAGCCCGGCACAAAAAATTATTATTAACAAGTATTTAAACCACCGAATCGTCACGTGATTAAACGAGTACTACTTTTCTCCCCATGTTTCGCTTAAGGTGTCGCAAAGCAAATTAACGACATCTTAGGTGAAGCACGGGTGGCTATACCAGACCACAAAAAATTTGCCCTTACTAACCAGAGCTGGGTACACGAACCTTATTTGAATAGCGGCGTGCAAAGCTATAAACCCAAGTCCATGATGGGTACCTCCGAAGAGGCCGGGCCTTCCAAACAGTTAAGTCCAGAAGTACGCAAAGCTCCCCGTGAAAACATTTTTAGAACTTTTCAAACCAATGGATCATCAACATACACCGGAGCGACTAAATTCTCTGTTATCTCTTCACTTGCAAAATTTTCCAAAAAAAGCTTTAACCGTTGGCCGTTAACTTTGAAAACATTCCCATTTGAAGGGTTCACCACTTCAATTGCCCCATGAGGGAAAACAGTTTGCACAATGTGAGGTCCAACCCAACGAGACCGCAACTTGCCTAGAAAAATATGAAGTTTTGAATTGTAAAGAAGAACTTTTTGACCGACTTCAAAATTTTTCCGTTGGATGTTCTTATCATGGAAATCCTTCACCTTAGATTTGTAAATGTCCGTATTATCATATGCATCCCTCCGAATTTCTTCCAATTCATTAAGTTGGACTTTGCGATGCGTGCCAGCGGCGGGCAATCGAAAATTTAAAGCTTTAATGGCCTAATAGGCCTTATACTCCAACTCCACCGGGAGGTGGCATGCCTTATCATATACAAGCCAATAAGGCGAAGCGCCCAAAACGGTCTTATGTGCGGTACGATATGCCCACAAGGCATCGGTCAAACGGAGCAACCAATCCTTGTGATTTGGATTCACGGTTTTCTCTAAAATGTGTTTTACCTCATGGTTTGCAAACTTGACTTGGCGATTGGTCTGAGGGTGGTATGCGGTGGACACCTTGTGCGTGATCCCATATTTTTTCATGAGCACTTCGAAAGGCCGATTACAGAAATGAGAGCCTTGATCACTTATAATGGCCTTCGGTGTTTCGAACTTTGACAAGATGTTCTCCTTGAGAAATTCCAGCACCACCTTGTGATCGCTTGTCTCGGTAGCGATGGCCTCCACCCATTTGGAGACGTAATCCACCGCTAGGAGAATGTAGAGAAAACCATAAGATATCGGGAACGGCCCCATGAAATCAATCCCCCAGCAATTAAACACTTCAATGATAAGGATATTGGTGAGGGGCATCATATTCCTCCGAGTCACCGCACCCAATTTCTGACAAGCTTCACATGGTCGACAAAAGGCATACGCATCCTTGTGAAGTGTTGGCCAATAAAAACCACATTGTAGAACCTTGGCAATGGTCTTGGTATGGGAAAAATGGCCACCACACTCCTTGGAATGACAAAATTCCAAAATCTTTTGTTGGTCCTCCTCCGAAACACACCGCCGAATAATGAGTTCTTCACAAAATTTAAACAAGTAAGGGTCATCAAAGACGAATCTTTTCATCTCAATAAGGAACCGCCTCTTATCCTGTGCAGTCCAATGGCTCGATAGTTTCCCTGTTACAAGGTAATTAACAATATCAGCGTACCAAAGGCTGGTAGAAATAGCAAACAGTTGTTCATCGGGAAACGTGTTGACAATTGAGAGATTGGCCATATGGTCCTCAAACTCAAGCCGGGACAAGTGGTCGGCTACCACATTCTCTACTCTTTTCTTGTCTTTGATAGTGAGATTGAATTCCTGGAGCAACAAGATCCAACGGATTAACCGAGCCTTCGCATCCTGCTTTGCAAAAAGATACGTGAGGGCTGCATGATCGATAAAAATCGTGATAGGAGTTCCCACCAAGTATGATTGAAATTTGTCCAACGCAAAGACGACCGCGAACAACTCCTTCTCAGTAGTCAAATAGTGCATTTGTGCTTCATTCAATGTTTTGCTTGCGTAGGAAATAACATAAGGATGCTTATCCTTTCTTTGGCCAAGAACGGCTCCCACGGCATAATCACTTGCATCGCACATCAATTCAAACTGGAGTTCCCAATCCAGAGTTTGCACAATTGGAGGAGAAGTAAGACTCAACTTCAATTTTTGAAAAGCCTCATCGCAAGTGCTGGTCCATTCAAAAGGAGCATCTTTAGAGAGAAGATGACACAACGGACACGAGATAGCGCTGAAGTCCTTAATGAAACGTCAATAAAAACCAGCATGGCCTAGGAAGAAATGAATGTCCTTCACACACGTAGGTGTCGGAAGATTAACAATCAAGTCAATTTTCGCTTTGTCCACCTCGATGCCCTTATTCGATACAATATGTCCTAAGACAATGCTCTGTGTAACCATGAAATGACATTTCTCCCAATTCAGCACAATATTCTTCTTTTCGCATCTCTTCAACACTTTCTCCAAATTCAACAAACAATCCTCAAAAGAGTCCCCAAAGACCGAAAAGCCGTCCATGAATACCTCAACAATGCGCTTCGCCATATCACTAAATATACCCAAAATGCATCGTGAGAACGTTCCCGGAGCATTGCACAACCCAAATGGCATTCGCCTATACGCAAACGTCCCGTAGGGGCAAGTGAAAGTAGTCTTTTCTTGATCATCCAGAGAGACCGCGATTTGGTTGTACCCCGTATAGCCGTCGAGGAAGCAATAAAAAGCATGACTGGCAACGCGCTCTAGGATTTAATCGATGAACGGGAGAGGAAAGTGATCCTTGCGAGTGCATGAGTTGAGCTTTCCGTAGTCAATGCAGACACGCCAACAGGTAGTGACTCGAGCTGGCACCAGTTCATTATCGGCATTAGCCACTACCATGATTCCGAATTTCTTAGGAACAACCTGTATCGGGCTAACCCATTTGCTATTGGCGATAGGGCAAATAATGCCTACGTCCAACAACTTCAAGACCTCCGCCTTGACCACCTCTTTCATAATCGGATTTAAACGGCGTTAGGGTTAGTGGGAATGTTTTACGTCATCTTCAAGATAAATATGGTGAGTGCACAACGAAGGGTCAATTCCTTGAATATCGGCAATCGACCACCCAATAGCTCTGCGACGGCGCTTCAATACCTCCAAGAGTCGAGATTCTTGATGCTCATTCAATGAAGAAGATATCACCACGGGAAAAGTTGCATCGGGCCCAAGAAAAGCATACTTGAGAGTATGGGGCAAAACCTTTAACTCAAGCTTTGGAAATTGCACGCTTGAAGGGAGAGTCTTGTTTTCTAAAGGTGGCAACGCTTCAAATTTTGGGGACCAAACATCCATCCCACTCACATCTTCCACGTCAAGCAAAGAATACAAGTACTCCACCTCCGGTGAGTCAAGAAATGTCGCCTCTTCGGCTGTAAGGCACACTTCCAACGGATCCTTGTAGAAGAAAGTATCGATGTGCTCTTGGACCAAAGAATCGATAAGATTGACTTCATGGACACACTCATCATCGCCCATTTGGCTTCCGATATTAAACACATTCACCTCCATCTTCATGTTGCCAAAAGTGAGGTTTAGCAAACAGCTTCGGCAATGGATAACGGCATTGGAAGTGGCCAGGAATGGACGCCCAAGAATGATTAGAGTCGACGTTGACACTTGTGAGGAAGGAACAGGGCACGTATCCAACATGATAAAATCCACAAGATAGATAAAGTTATCCACTTGCACGAGTACATCCTCCACCATCCCGCGTGGAACACGAATGCTTCTATCGGCCAATTGAAGGGTCATCGATGTTGGCCTCATCTCCCCGAACCCAAGTTGCTCATAAACGGCATATGGAAGCAAGTTCACACTAGCCCCCAAAATCAAGGAGAGCTTTCTCGATCTTTGTACCTCCGATTGTGATGGAAATGGTAGAGCACCCCGAATCTTTATACTTCGGAACCACGTTGGTTTAAAAAATAGAATTCACTAGCTCTGTCAACAACACCCTCTTGTGAACATTAAACTTACGCTTTTGAGTGCATAAGTCCTTAAAAAATTTGGCATAGGTAGGGATCTGCTTAACAGCATCCACCAACGGGATATTAATCCTTACTTGTTTGAAAAGCTCGTAGATCTCAGAGTTGGTATTGGCATGGGCCGGAGCTTTCAATCGTTGAGGAAGAGGGGCCGGAATTTGAGAGACGGGGCCTTTGGGTTCTTCCTCTTGAGATTTTGCCAGTTGCTCACCAACGGGAGAGGGCACTGAGGTTGGTGAGTCATTCGGAACATCCGGCGCTTGCATAACAATTGGGGTACCCCGTGGCTTGCCAAGCTTGGGAACAACGGCCGTATCGGTTTCCTTGCCGCTCCGTAGTGTTATAATAGACTTGGCTTGCTCGGGACTGAGCACCGAAGAGCCTGCCACATAATTGGTGCCTTGCGGATTAGCTTTGGGTTGAGTCGGAAGCTTCCCCTTTTCTTGTTGAAGAATCCCCACCGTATTAGTCAACTTTGCCATTTGATTCTTGATTTCCTCGAGTGTTTGAGTGGTTTGCTCATTGAGGGATGTTTGGCTTTGCATGAAAGATGACATAATTTCCTCCAAGGGCTGTTTTTGAGGTTGGAATTGATTTGGCCCTTGAGGAGGTCCTGGCGGTGCAAACCCCGATGGTTGTTGATGTTGGGAAAACCTCAGTGCTCCTTGAGATTGAGAGGGCCGAAATACTGGTGTTGTTGAGGTGGAACTTGTGGAGGTCCGGGAGGTTGAGAATCGCTCCACCGGAAGTTAGGATGTATCTTCCACCCCGGATTGAAAGTTTAAGAATAAGGGTCAAACTGTTGATTAACGGCATTGACCTCCGATGGGCTGGTTCCTTGGAGAATATCCTTGACGGCAGGGAGCATTTGACAATCTCCCGTAGCATGACCTGCAACTTCACACAAAACACAAATTTCTTCCACCTTGGCCACAGAGGTCACCCCAGCAATTTTGTTAAGTTGTAAAGTTTCAATTTGGCGGGAAAGCTGGGCGACCTTGTGGGCTAGCTCATTTTGCTCATTCAATTCATTTACCGAAATTGCTCAGAGCTGGATTAAGCACATTCTTTTCACAGGAATCTAAGCAATCCCAGTTTTGGGTTTTTTCCGCTAATTCCTCGAAATAGTCTCACGCCGCATCAGGAGTTTTGGCCATAACTCTTCCGACACACATGCTATCCATAAGATGTCGAGTACTTTGGAAGCATCCCTTCATCAAATACTCAACTTTTTGAAAAACCGGTAAGCCATGATGTGGAATGGAGTTTAGCAAATCCTTGTACCTCTCCCAATATTGATAAAATGATTCCCCATCTTTTTGTTTAAATGTTTGGATTTGATTCATGAGTTCCTTTATGAAATGTGGGGGAAAAAATTTCATGTAGAAAGCCTTTGATAAATCTGCCCAATTTGCCAAGGACTAGGACCTCATGTTATTCAACCAAATCTTGGCTTTGTCTTTCATAGAAAATGGGAAAAGTTTTAGCTTTGTGGATTCAAGCTGAGCGGGCGTGGACACTATTGTGGATACCAACTCCTCGAATGCCCGCATATGAGTGTACGGGCATTCTTTGTCTTTGCCATAAAAAGATGGCATCATGTTGATGTAATGCATTTTCACGGTGAAAGTATTGGCCTCGGTTGTGGCCGGAAGGACTATAGTGGGCCGCGGAGTAGTACGGCTGGATTCATATAGTCGCTCATAGTCCTTTCGAGCACAACCGACGGCATCTCACCTTCACCGTTTCCGGCCATTCTTTCTCGATGAGGGGTTCTTACAGAAAAATGAGTTCTTTGGGGTGGTGGTGTCCTTGCTTGAACCTGACGAGGAGTTTTGGTTGAGGAGGAGAAAATGATCCATGAAGCCTTTTAGAATTTGGGCTCCGAAAGGCTCCACGATGACCACCACGCATACACTTCAAACCCCTTCTCAAGAAACAATGGAGAACACGAATAAAGTAAACAGACAAGAGGGGCTATGCCGCCACCTCGAGAAGTAAAGACAATAAAAGAAAAGGTAATCTGTACCTACTCTAGCTTCATTAAACCTCACGTTTGAGAAACTCAAGTTAGAGGTATCCGCTAGATTAAGTACAAATCACGCAAAGTAAAATGAAACGGGATACTTACAACGATTTGGCGAACCTCCAAAAATAAGCTATAAAAGAAAGCGCTCCCTGGCAATGGCACCAAAAATGCTTGCGACCTTAATGTGTGTTGCAATAAGAATACCCCAAGCGTAGGGCTAGGTCGGTTGAAAGCATAATAATATCCGGAAGTCCGGGGTCGAATCCACAGAGAGCACATCCATAATTTGTTTCAGAGATTAACTTGTGTAGAGATTTTAGCGTTAGGACCGTCAACCAAACTTCGGCGTTGAGACGGCCAACTGAAGGATTTAGTTAACTGGATACTTAACCTAACTACGGCTTTTTATTGGAGATTAAACTAAAGGTTAGATTTAGGGATAATTAACACCGATAACATAAAGATAAACTCGATTCTTCTCTTTTTAACAGTGGTGTTAAACATGACTAGGGCTCTTTTGGTTCATTTTGACAAACACGAAGAGGGACAAAGCTCCAAGCATCAAATGTGGCAAATAACTTAGCCCTTGCCTACATTTGATCAAAAAGATTAACACCTCTAAGTTTTGGTACATAAAATTAGTCCTAAGCCATGTTTAAGCTAGAAAATAGGATTTTACAAGAGAAGAACAAGCTACATCCTTGATTACGGGATGTTAACCATCCCACAACCTAACCTTACTACACGACTCACTCATATTGAGAGGGGCAACGAAATGAGCAAGGGGAAACATAAGGAAAATACCAAACATTGAGTAAATTCGAAATAAACACAAGATCCTCGAAGAGAATGAAATTCCTTACAACTTTAATGAAGACTAAAAGCTCCGAAAGTAAATGGATCGTATCTAAAAACCTTGTTCAAGACTTGAATGAGGAGAGAGGTGAGAGTTCCATTAATGGAGGTAGAAAGAGAAAGTGCAAGAGTAAAAGGTACCCTACAATCGGACTAAGGTTGGTATATATACCCTCTTTACAAAAGATTTACAAAAATGCCCTTAAAATGCCCACGTAGGAGTGAGGGATCGATCCCTGGTGAGAGGGGGATCGATCCCTGGGCACTGGATTTGGCTGCTAGATTGGGGGATTGATCCCTGGTCAGAGGGGGATCGATCCCGGTGCTCTCTGGACTGGGCAGCTGCTTTGCTGCATGCTTTTGGTCCTCGGGCTGCTCCAAGTCTTCCTCCATTGCCTTGGACACTTTGTTTGGAACTCGGAATGACCTCTCGAGGTTCTTCAAGAACATCTAGCACATCCAGACTCCTCCGGAGATTATTGGAAGCCGTGGAAACGCCCATAATTACACCAATTATCTGTCAAACAACAAAAACACCCTTGCGTGCAATATCAAACAAAAACGGACGAATATGCATGCAAGCGTGACAAAACGGAGGGAGATAAGCCTATCAATTTACACTATTTAAGGCTTATCATTCAATAGGAGTATGCAGTATGCACCCTCCGAGCTCATATCGTGCAGAAAGATGTTTAATGTTCCGTCGGTTCCCGATGCGGCATTGATCAAACAGCTGATCTGCAGCTGAAATGGCTCCAACCGGTTTGTGGGAAATGCGAAGCTAAAGGAAAGTTTTGTAGGTTGAAGAGTAAAAAGGGAGTGTGAAAGTTTGGTTGGACAGTTATGTTTGGTTTCCATATTATCTTTTTTTTTTTGAACCACGAAAAAGGTGTTATATTAAAAATAATAATGGAAGAAGTACAATAGTTTGAGCAAGAAAAGATAGCATCACAATTTGAAAGTAGCATTCCAACTAGGTTGGTACCCTACACCACGATAATCATATGATATTCAAGCTCCAAGGATAGACAAGAAATCAATCCGCACAACACCCAAATTACAAGACACATCTAATATAACACCCAAAAGACTTTTCTTAATCGAAGCATAAGAGTAAGCATTAAAGTATCATCCAAGCTCCTTGGTCTTGAGAAGCAAAAGGCTAAAACCATACGTAGTTATGGTTCCATAATGTCTGCAATAGCATCCATGGGAGGATGGTAGTGGAAGATTCCATCCCCACAGTGTAATCAATAGATTATGCATCCAGGAGCAACCCAAAAGGCAAAGATCAACAAACAGTCCAACAAGAATTGCAACGGTCAGTCTATCAATAAGTAGGCAGCATTTCAGAAACAACAGAACTGCAACTACAGACCATCAAGAAATAGCACTCCACAATACAATGCATCAAATAGACAGAAAGCAGCAGTCCAAAATAACTGCAGAACTGCTCCCATATGTAACAGAATTGCTGCACAGATATAAGGAAGTATCCAAGATTTGACTCCAGCACAGCACCCAAACAGCTTCACTAGGGTCGGCAGTCACCAACAAACCACCAAGCATAGATGTGATGAGACCAGTTTCCACACCCAAAACCAGATTCAAGACCAAAACAACCACCCCCAGACCAAAAGGACTCAAAACAGGACCCAGACAACCCCAACAAACAGACACAAACACCAGAACCCAGAAAACACCACAAAGACACCACAGGACACAACAGCAACGAAACCACAACACACACACACAACCCCCACCCCCCCCGACACAGGATAAACCCCACAGACAAAGCAACCGCCAACCAGAACAGGACACCCCACCCATAGATTTCTGTTTGAGAAATTCATTTTTCTCTTTACACGTTTCTCAATAACTTTTTCTATTGATTTCTCCACTTGTTACCACTCATTACGGCTCTGTTTGTTTCGATGTAAAATATTTTTTCAGAAAACAAACTTTAAATTTTTATTTTCCGGTGTTTGATTGGCACTTGAAAATATTTTCAGAAATCAATAAAATAGTGTAGAGAGAAGGGGGCCTTAAACAGTGGAGAGATCTGAAAATATTGGAATTGAACGTGGATCAAAACTGACGATCGAGAAAACTGAGCAGTGAGAATTGTAGTAGAAGGCAATAGGTTCATTTCGGAAAATAACTTACTCAAGTTTTAAGGGTAAGTTATTTTCATTCAATTGATGGAAAATATTTTATATGTAAAATGTTTTCCTAATATTTTACAAAACCAAACACCGAAAATATGTAAAACATTTTACCAGAAAATATTTTACGCTCAAACAAACGGAGCCTACATCAAAAATATTTTCCAGGTGCTATTTTGATATCAAAGGGAGCAATTCAATTTTAAATGACGATGTGACAATTGTTAAGGAAAGGTGCAAGAGTTAGTTTTTCGGAAACAAAATGTTAGATTAGAAAACACAATACAACCTCCGTAATTCTCATTTAGGTGCTATTTTCAAAAAGTGCAATGTAATTAAACTCAAGGTGCAACATTATTTAAGAAAAGGGCGCCGCTATTCGCAACCCTCTATTTACTCCCGTAGCCCACTACATTTCGGTAAATGATTGTTGAAAATCATAAATAACATTTCGGTAAATTGCTGTTGAAAACAAGATTATGTTTCAGTAACTACATGTCGAAAATATGTTCAACTTTCGGTAAACAACTGCCAAACATGCATTTTCGGTAAACATCTGTTGAAAAAAATATTATATTTCGGTAATTGGATGCTGAAAATATATCTCAATTTCGGTAACTAACTGTCGAGTATAATTGAAAATTTTTAACGGGCTACGGGAGTAAATAGAGGGCTGCGAATAGCGACGCCCTAAGAAAAAATGCAAGAGGTAATTTTCCTGTAGTATATGCGTCCATTCAAGTTTTGGTTCAATGTATTATCTATGTACAAATATAAATTTTCGTCCCATGAGACTGTTGATTCCTAAAAACATGACCATCAACATGGGCCTCTTTTACTCGACTTACACATGTGGAGCTCAGTAAGTCAAGAGTCAATATCGGTACTGACTTTGAACATTGATTGCTGAATTTTCCACAAGAAAAGGATAAGAACACTGATTGCTGAGAAGAAAGGAGCCAGTTGAATTTTCCACAAGAAAAAGAATAGAACACTGATTGCGGAGAAGAAATGGAGCCACACAGACGTTCATCTAAAACCTTTCTTGAACAAATTTATTTCTATAGCAAAATTAAAACTTGAAGTCTTTACTCTTGGATTTAGAGAGAGAGAGAGAGATTTTATATAGGAGTAGGAACATGTCCATATACTACTACTGTATTTTCTTCTTTATCCTACGCCTTTCCACAGCCCAAGGCGATTGCACTCCAACAACATGCTCCGATCGCGGTCCTACAATCCGCTTCCCATTCAGTCTAAAGAACCAACCACCTCATTGCGGCTATCTCGGGTTCGATCTCTCTTGCTCTCCAAACAACACCGCCACTCTCCTCAACCTCCCCTATTCCGTCCAAGTTCTAGTCACCAATATCGATTACAAATCCCAATTGATTCACATCGAAGACCCCAACAACTGCTTCCCACAACAGCTTCAAAACCTCAGTTTGTCCACCACTCCCTTTCAATTTGCAGATTCCGTGGACAACGTTAGTCTATTCAGTTGCCCCCCTTCAACGAATCCGCATTTCCGGTATCAGATGATCCCTTGCCTCGGTGGCGATGGTCGTGAAGTTCTTCTCGTGTACAATTACAGTTTCAAGTATGCATCCCCCGAGCTCATATCGTGCAGAAAGATGTATAATGTTCCGTCGGTTCCCGATGAGGTGTTTAGTCAAACAGCTGATCTGCAGCTGAAATGGCCCCAATGGATTTGTGGTAAATGTGAGGCTAAAGGAAAGTTTTGTAGGTTGAAAAGTAACAGCACGAGCGATGAAATTGAATGCATTGGTACAAAAGGTAAGCACCCCCTTTCTCTTCTTTCCCTTTTGTGTCCATGCTCAAGTCAGAGAAAGTCAAAAAGGAAATTTGCATCCCCACAATAGATCTTGAAAACTCCATGAGAAAACGTAATTTAAGGTTGTGAAGTCAAAATTGCCCCAATTGGCTAGAGCCTTGTGGGAAGACATGGGTTTGGACGAGGTGGACAATGGTTAATATTTCGTTCTTCAAACCTTACAATTTAGGGTCGGTAATTACTAGGTACATTTCAGCCGAGAATTGCATGTGCTCGGAAGGTCTATTTTTTTCCAAATATCTAGTGTTTGTTTAAAATATTCACAACGCGATTTAAACATGTCGCAGATATATAATTTCACAACGTGGGGGTATATAATACTACCATGGACTACCATGGGAGATGTGGTATAGATTATTAATCCAACGATTATTAATTCGGTGGGTTTATACATCATTCACTAACAGTGGCGGCTCCAAAAAAATTTTATGGCATTTATTGAAGTACCCTATATTTTATCGAATTTATAAATAAAATTCTCCGATTTAAACTAGAAAACTAATTATCTACTATTGTTTGTGGTGAAACCAATTATCGTTTTCACTCTGCGGTGAAATCAATTGAATGAGCATGGAAAATAATGACAATTATCTCTACGGCTGAGATTGAGATGAGTGTCCAAGTTTTAAATTTAAATGTTGGGAGTTCAATACATAGTCTGAGGTAATACAATACAATCTATATCTATATAATAACCTAGCTCATCATTTGAATCCTACGTACATCCATCTATAAATCTTAACCATTAAAATTTATACACAAAAATCCTTGGGTTGAAATTTACAAGGTTTCATTTGTGTAACTTTACTACCCAAACAAATTTCCTTTTACTGCTTAAGACCAATTAATAGGTTCCTGAAAGAGTTTAAATTCTTTCCGAGAATCTTTCCTAATAATTTTCCTACCTTAACATGTTTTAGTTAATTACATTTATATGGGTTAATTAATATGGAAAAAGGATTGATTACTCATCAATAGGTTGATTATATTTAAATGGGCATATAAACGTTTTTCTTTTTCTTTTCTTGCAAAAGGGTAAATTCATCGATATAATAATACATGAACACCTCTCTAACCGTTTGATCACTTCTACTTTATGATCATTGCCGTCTAATCATTTTCACAATCTTTGATTTCGATATCCTACAGATTTCCTTATCTATGTTTTCTTTTCAATTGATTGCCTTATAATTTTTTTCCTTTTAAGTTGGTTTCGTTCAAAGAGCGTCGTTCATTACATTTTGATTTCCCACATTAGCCACAGGCACAGGCAAATAAATTGTTATTCCCATGTTACCTCTCCCCACGTTAGCCACATGCAAATAAATTGTTATTCCCATTAGTTACCTTCTTCTGATTGCACGACTTTGGTAGCCTCCAACGTTTTCAACAGGCCAAAAATATGTGGCTACCGTAGGCTTTGTTCGTGCACACCGACAAAAGTAAATAATGAAAATAGCAAAATACTTAGAGCTAGCAAAATCACTACTTCGGAGAAGCTATGTTTCTTACAATAAATTTGTCTATTTAGTATTTATACTAGATTGTATTCTAAATTGTCGTGCATGCTCCAAGATGGACACATTTCGAAAAGAAAAAGAGGTGATGAGAAAGTTCAAAGACATTCATTGTTTGAAGTGACATACAAAGATTGGGAAAAGCATGCTTGAAGATAGTCTCTCATTTCATGCTAAGCCCTCAATACGAACTTCTTATTCCCACACTTCTCTTTCCAGTATCCATTTTTTTTGGTTTTAGTATTCTACTTAAGATTTTTGTGAGTGTTTTAGGTATTACACCAAATGTGCTATTTTTTGGACAATTTTTAATGCTGGATTGAATTGATGCATGTTGTAATTATTTGCGTGTCGTTCGAGTCATACCTTCAAGCACGAGCATGCACTAATATATATACATGTATCAAAGTTGAGGGTCACTAACTACTCCCCAGAAGCTCTGGTGCTATTAGTGCCGTTAAACAAATGGGCCCAGATAGAGTCAGGCTGAGACTTTGAACACCATTTTCAGCACACAAAGGAAAATATATAACGAGTCTTCTTTATCTTTCACAAGTCATAACTTGGTGATTGCAGGTGAGACTTTAGGCCCATTTCTTCTTCTTGTAATCCTCGCTGCAATGTTTTGGTTCTATAGACAAAAGAAAATAAAGAGAGAAGATAATCTAAAGATTGAGAGGTTCTTGGAGGATTATAGAGCTTTGAAGCCGGCAAGATACTCTTATGCCGATGTCAAGAAAATCACAAATCAATTCAAGGAGAAAGTAGGCCAAGGAGGATATGGAACAGTGTACAAGGGACAACTTTCCAATGATGTTTATGTTGCAGTTAAGATTCTCAATAGCACTAAGGAAAATGGGGATGATTTCATCAACGAAGTGGGAATAATTGGTACCATCCACCATGTCAATGTGGTTCGCTTGGTTGGATATTGTGCTGATGGATTCAGAAGAGCTCTTATTTACGAGTTCTTACCAAATGATTCCCTAGAAACGTTTGCATCATCTGATCACAGGAAGCGTTCACTTGGTTGGAAGAAGCTGCTAGAAATTGCTATGGGCATAGCCAAAGGAATTGAATATCTTCACCAAGGGTGTGATCAACAAATCCTTCATTTCGACATTAAACCACATAACATTTTGTTGGATGAGAACTTGAATCCGAAGATAACGGATTTTGGTCTAGCAAAGTTGTGTTCAAAGGAACAAAGTGTTGTATCCATGACTACTGCTCGCGGTACCATTGGCTATATTGCACCGGAAGTGTTCTCTAGGAACTTCGGGAATGTGTCATACAAATCAGATATTTATAGTTTCGGAATGTTGTTGCTTGAAGTGGTTGGAGGGAAAAAGAATTTTGATGTAATGGTGAGTAGCACAAACCAAGTATACTTTCCGGAATGGATTTACAATTGTTTAGAAAAGGGAGAAGAACTGGGAATTCATATACAGGATGAAGGAGATGCCAAAATTGCAAAGAAGTTAGCAATTGTGGGACTTTGGTGCATTCAGTGGTATCCAATTGACAGGCCTTCAATGCATGTTGTGATTCAAATGCTGGATGGAGATGGAGAAACTCTGATCAAACCTCCCAATCCATTTGCCTCAACAAATCCAACATTGACCGCGGGACAGGCGAGTGGAAGGCCTTTTAATAGCGAATTGGAAGTTATTGTTGAATCTGAGTAGAAAGATATAACCACTATTTGTTGTTCATAGAGAGTAGTCTCTTTCACCAATTGATACGTGACAACTTGAGATGTAAAAAAAATAAATTTGGTAGACAACAAAATTTAGTTTACCGATGTATGCCCTTACCATAAAACTTCTGTTGTGCTTTGAAATAGGTTATTTGCCTCCAAGTTATTGGATACCATAAGTTCACGACCAATTGATGATGTTACTTTTATCGTCTTTTTTAAGATAATTGATGAGATTCTATTGGATAACGCCTGTGGTATATTTGTTTGGAATTTAGTGGAAATATTACTGATAAATCCCATTAATCTGCAACAATCTTCCTTTTGTTTCTCAGCGACAAGGGAAATATTACTGATAAATCTCGTCCTCGTAGTCAAATAGAATGAAATATTCGACTATGTAATCACCATATGCTACCATCCAGAGTATTAAATTTGCAAGAAAGTACTAGAGACATTGACCACTTAACAGGGCTTTTCCTTTTGTGATTCTGTCAACCTTTCTTTCTTTGCTTAATATATACATGCATGAGCCCGCGGAGACCAATTCGGCAGGTGTTTTTATTGGGCTTAGACGGCTATCTCCGTGGACTACAGCCTAGTTTTCCATAAAAAGTCTTTTTTTTTTTTGTCATTATTCAATATATTTTTTTCACATTTGTTAATTTTTTAGTCAAATTTTTGTGAATTGTCAGTCCTTCTCGACAAGAAGAATTGAAAAACTAAAAAATTATGACTTTTATCCAATTCATTTTGAAAATATCCAAATATTAGCACTTTTAGTGGGGAGCTGGACAGATTGAGTTGAAGTGCTTCCACCCCTTATAGATCATACCCACGTAGCTACAAGCAGATAGAACAGTGACGCATGTGATATCAATTGGCTTTATGCTTGCGTCAGGCATTTCTTGGAAAATTTCCGATGATCTTGTTTCAAACCTATGTGTTGCTAAACCTCTTATTAATAGAAGTCCATGAGACCACATTTAAATGTTCCATTTCGGTAAAAACTTGCAAAGCAGCTTCCATGTTTCCGCATCTCAAATACATAGAAACCTAAGGATTAGCTATGTAGTATGTGCTGATTTGACTTAAACCCTGCTTTTAGTAACGGAGCATGATTTGTTCACCCTTACCAACTGTACCTATACTAGCACTCTAGCTGCTCCACTCATGAGAGTAGCGAATGTGACAGCATCGAGCACGATCCCAGTGTCCTCAATTTGATTATTAGGTAAAACTTGATCCTGGGTCGTCCTACAATAGAGCTCAATGACTTCCTTTACTATGCCTTCCACTCTGCCCCCAACCTGTGATAATCGAAGTCCAAGAGATAACACTACAAACAGGGATAAGATCGAAAACTTTCCTTGGATTAACCATAGATCCATCTTCTGCACATTTCACATACATGTCCACCAAACTACAGCCAACATAAACATTAATTAAAAGCCATCTGGTACTTGACCACTTGAGTGCGCAATTGCTGCCCGAATGATAACCGCCCTAACTCTGCACAAGCAGAAACTAATCTAGTAAAAGAAAACTTAACTGCTATATAACCACTCTCTACCATATCTATAAACTACTCAACAACTTTCTTTCGGTTACCCATCTGAGAATATCTAGTAATCATCAAAGTCCATCACAGTCCAAGTGACTGAATTTCTTTCACGCATTTTGTCGAACACGTTCTTTGCTGAATCAAAGTCACCATTTCCTTTGCAAACATCTCTATCAATGCACATCCAACGCACACACATCGACGAAAAATACCTACTCTTTATCACAGACCCAAAAATTATATCCCCAACCCAAGCATTCGAACATGCCGGAATCACGGCAGCAGAGCATGTTAATGAAAGTAGATATAGCTTTCAAAGTTAGTATTCACCCAAAAAAATAAAAAAGATTTCAAAGATAGTAAGAGATCATTGCACTCCACGAAACCATGATTCGATGCTCACGCATGTTGTTAGAGATAGTATTGGCCGCTACCCAGTCATTTTAGAATTGCATGGTTAATAAAGCAGTTGTGAAATACTCAGGAGTTTAGAAGGCCATTGGTGCGATTAGAAGACAAATAAAAAATGTAAACTTAGCTTAAAACTCAAACAGCAGGCCAGTATTCCTACTGGTTTAGAATTTGACTGGGTAAAAACAAAAGAGGCAGAAAACACTCTACGGTCTTATGACCTCAGAAAATACTATGATTTTATCAGCTTCCCAAAGTTTCTCAGGTTTCTAGTCAAAGCAAACAGTGAAAACATACGATTATTTAGTCAAAGAGACAAATCTCGACCCCAACACAAACAAATGATACAATTCTCGAAGAGCTTAAGATATTCGAAGTCAGTGTTCCCCCTGTTTGATTCGAAACTGCGGTACAACGTCTGCAAAGCTGAGCAGTCGCCTACGATACTAATCTATGAAGAAAAAGCACCTAACATGAAGTTGATATATAGTGTTTATCTTCCAAAATCATAAAATCCGAATCGCATGGAATCAGCACTAACCCTACATCTAAGAAGTCTGGTCTTGAAAATCTAGCGTCCACTTATATCATGAGTGAGAGAATCCATACAATCACCCGACACATAGGAAAAGCTTTTGTTCATTCCCCTATTATCAGCTTGCATAATTTGTGAATACTGGAAGGTTTTGGAGGCATGAGAAGCTACTCTATATTTTCTTCAAGCGTCTCAACGACTTTGTTCATTGAAGGACGGTCACTAGGCCTCATCTGTATACACCATAAAGCTACGAACAACATCTTCTTTACCATCTCATTCTCCTCCTCGGTGGTGTCTCCAATTTGTATGCTCTTTCCTTCCGCGAATTGGTCATAAACCCATGAAGGGAAGAAATTTTGGCTCGAATTAGCTGATGAATTCCAATTTCTTCTCCTACCTGCTATTTCCATCAACAACATTCCGAAACTATAAATATTAGCTTTATAGGAAATGCCTCCGATATTTTTGTAGAACAACTCTGGAGCCATGTAGCCCAAGGTTCCTATTACTGCAGTCATGGTCACAATACTCTCATCTATTGCATACAATTTTGCAAGCCCGAAATCAGAAAGTTTGGGAGTGAAATTCTCGTCAAGAAGAATATTATGGGGCTTTATATCAAAATGCAAGATCTGCATGTCACAACCGTGGTGTAAATATCTAATGCCATGAGCCACCCCAAGAGAAATCTCATACATTTGCTTACAACTTAATGACAAATTTTCTTCTGGAGAAAAGATGTACATCTCAAGAGACCCATTAGGCATGAAGTCGTACACAAGAGCACGCTTAGATCTCTCGGCGCAATATCCAATTAGCTCCACAACATGGACATGATGAATCCTTCCGATGGTAGCAACTTCATTGATGAACTCTTGTCCATTAGCTTTTGGCTTGCTCAACATTTTAATTGCTACAAGAGGGCCACTTCGGAACTTTCCTTTATATACAGAACTATAACCTCCTTCCCCCAGCTTGTCTCTAAAACCATTGGTCATCTTCTTGATGTCTGAGTAGGAGTACCTAACAGGCACAAGGTGATTCTGACTTTGTAGGAAACCTTCTATGTTATCATACATCGATAAATGTCTTCTGCTGAACTTATAGATTAGAAATCCATACACACATGGTGCACACAGAAACCTTGCTCCAAGGACCGCTCCTATGTAATGCAGTAAATGAAGCATAAGATCAATAAACAATATCTGCTATCTTGGTATTGTTCTATATTTGTGAAATTTAACACAGATATAAACATGTGGTATAATATGCTTGTTAAAAGTTCCGAAACCTGATATTGGGATATAATATTCTTATGTTTCATTTGGTTATTGAGTTATTAGTTTTCATAATTTGGGAGGTTATGCCTATTGGTGTACCGTCATGATTAGTCGTTAGATACTTATATTAGCCATTATAATTACCGTTGCATGTTTTACATTTATTTAATATCATTATCTGTCATAATTGTATTTGTGGAGGGGTTACCCATACAAAGGTGCTTATTTATGACCTATGGCTTGGTTGAAGTGTAAGAGATTATACTAGAGGTACAAGTGTAATGAGTTAATACGGTAGTAGACTGTAGTATTCTTTGCACATATTTTCTATCTGATCTATGCACAACTCCGATCGGGACGGTTGTTTACCTCCTCGAGGACATGAACTCTAGAGGAGGATGGCTACGAGTTTTGAGTTGGATCTTGAAGACACCACAGTGGTGTCTGCTAAGACCTTGACGTAAGGAGGCAACAATGACTTTAGGACAAGGACACTATGCCTCACAATCTTGTAATCTTTCTTATTTCCTCTAACTCCATATTTAGGATAGTTATATATGGTTACACTCATGTTATCTTAGTTCAATTGCTTGTGTATTTTTGGGGCTATGGTTTTGTCATGTCTAGTTGGCCCATTGTGTAAAGTTAGGCCCATGGCTGTATCTATATAGTATAATTCTTGCAAAATTCTCTAGAGAATGAATGAAACAAAAATCCATCGTTCAAGGGACACCCAAAAAAAATCATAAATCTCAATCTTATAGTTTCTGATCAAATTTTTATGATCCGAACCATTCAATGTGTGCAAAATTTGATTTTAAGGGTGCCCGCGAGAAATTAGCAAAAAAAATGACCGGAAAAAGCTTGATTTGAGCATTTTTTATTTGAACCGTTCAATAAATAACTATTTGAAACTGTTCGTATCAAGCCCTTTTCCGTCATTTTTTTTGCTGATTTTTCACAAGTACCTTTAAAATCACGTTTTGATCACATTGAGTGGCTCGGATCATCAAAATTTGGTCGGAAACTATGAGGTATCTTTTTAGGTGTTTTTTTTGGTACTCCCAGAACCGCCCCGTATATATATATATATATATATATATATATATATATATATAAAGAAAAAAACAAATCAAGCGAATCATAAATTAAAGAAAAATTAATAGAATTATAATTAAGCAAATTACTTACACACATACAAAGAATATATATATATATATATATATATATATATATATATATATATATATATATATATATATATATATATATATATATATATATATATATTCCCTCGGGACATACATAGGATTACATTTGTGGTTTTCAAAAGTATGACAACCGATATCTTCTTGGATAAAAAAAAAAATGATATCAGTCCTTTTATGTGCCTGATCATATGACAAGAGTATCAATTAAAGTTTAATTATTAAACTATGGGCGTTAACCCGGCCTTGAGGGAACGGTGAATATGATCGTCGCCTTGGGTCCTCAGATTTTTATATACTCCAGCAAAAACAAGGTGGGGGCTCAATTTAGAACAATTAAAATCAACATTGCCCGGGTCTGAAATTCTATGCGACATAATTCAGCAAAACCGAAATTGAGGTGAAAGAAAACCGAACAAACATGTCCATCTTCTTCTTCGTTCTCTTCTTTCTCCTGCACCTATCCACAGCCCAAGACGATTGCAGTACTCCAACAACATGCTCCAAGCACGGTCCAACGATCCGCTTCCCTTTCCGCCTCAAGGACAGCCAACCACCTCACTGCGGCTATCCCGGGTTCGACCTCTCTTGCTCTCCAACCACCTCCGCCACTCTCCTCAACCTTCCCAATTCCGTCCAAGTTCTAGTCACCCGTATCGACTACGAATCCCAATCGATTCGCATCAAAGACCCAAATAAATGCCTCCCGCAACAGCTTCAAAAGCTCAGTCTGTCCACCACCCCCTTTCAATTTGCAGATTCCGAGTACAACTTTAGTTTATTCAGTTGCCCTTCAACGAGACCAGTTGAGTCTTTTGAAGGACCGTGGTGGTCGACTCGGGCCGCTTGCCTCAGTGGCGATGGCCATGAAGTTTACGTCGAGTCTAGTGGCATGAGTATCTATTTTCCACCCCGGCTGATATCTTGCAGAAAGATGTATAATGTTTGGACGGTTCCCTATGAGGTTTTTGATCAAACAGCTGATCTGCAGTTGGCATGGCCCCAACGGGTTTGTGGGAAATGTGAGGCTGAAGGAATGTTTTGTGGGTTTATGAGTAACAGCACTAGTGATGAATTTGAATGCTTCAAACCACCTAAAAAAGGTACCCTCTTTCTGTAGTTTCCCTTTTCTTTTCTTTTCTTTTCTTTTTCTTTTTTTCTTTTATTGCAATTTTATCTAGACGTTGCATTTATATCTTCAATCAAGAAAGTTAAAAGAAATTTTGCATACCCACAATAGAACTTGAAAACTTCATGAGAAGAAAGTAATTTCAGTTCTGTGAAGTTACCAAACGCTCCACATGAGGCGCACACACACACGTGTGTGTGTGTGAGACGAGAAAGGCATATATACAAGAAGGACCCGGTTTGTTTAAATGGATATGAGCATCGTACTGGACTTTATATCCGATGACCAAATATCCAGTGTTTGTGTAAAATATTTGCGACGCGAATTAAACATGCCTCACATATATAATATCACGACGTTGGGTTGTATATAACCATGGGCAATGTACGATACTCCCTCCGTCCCAATTTATTTGTCCTAGTTCTATTCCAACCGGATAAAAAAACTTGTTATATCTTTGAATTGATAATGAATTTTATATCCAATATGGATCTTGTTTGATAGATCTCGATTTGTTCTATAATACAATGTTTTCAAAATCACCTAAAACATTATAAATTACAAGATATAATCAATTGAAAAGTGGCATGAACTCCCAAAAGTGACAATTAAATTGGATGGATGGAGTACTTATTAGTTCGGTGGGATTATGCATACTTCACTATCTGTCCTGTCAAACAAATGGACCCAGATAGTAGTTAGGCTGAAGATTTGAACACCATTTTCAGCACATAGAGAAAAAATATGACGAGTCTTTTCTATCTTTCACAGGTGAAGTGAAAAGGCGGCTAGTTATTGCAAGTGTGACTTTAGGCTCATTTTGGCTTCTTGCAATCCTCATTGCAATGTATTGGTTCCATAGACAAAAGAAAATAAAGAGAGAGGATCATCTAAAGATTGAGAGGTTCTTGGAGGATTATAAAGCTTTGAAGCCGGCAAGATACTCTTATGCTGATATCAAGAAAATTACAAATCAATTTAAGGACAAAGTAGGCCAAGGAGGATATGGAACAGTTTATAGGGTACAACTTTCCAATGATGTTCACGTTGCGTTTAAGATACTCAATAATACTAAGGGAAACGGCGAAGAGTTCATTAACGAAGTGGGAATAATTGGTACAATCCACCACGTCAACGTGGTTCGCTTAGTTGGATATTGTGCTGGTGGATTTAAAAGAGCTCTTATATACGAGTTCTTACCAAATGATTCCCTGGAAAAGTTTGCAATATCTGATCGTGACAAGCATTTACTTGGTTAGAAAAAGCTTCTAGAAATTGCTATGGGTATAGCTAAAGGTATTGAGTATCTTCACCAAGGGTGTGATCAACAAATCCTTCATTTTGACATTAAACCACATAACATTTTGTTGGACGAGAACTTGAATCCAAAGATAACGGATTTTGGTCTAGCAAAGTTGTGTTCAAAGGAACAAAGTGTTGTATCCATGACTACTGCTCGCGGTACCATTGGCTATATTGCACCGGAAGTGTTCTCAAGGAACTTCGGGAGTGTATCATACAAATCAGATATTTATAGTTTCGGAATGTTGTTACTTGAAATGGTAGGAGGGAAGAAGAATTTTGATGTTATGGTCAATAGCACCAACCAAATTTACTTTCCTGAATGGATTTACAATCGTTTGGATAGTGGAGAAGAGCTAAGAATCCGTATTCAAGATGAAGAAGATGCCAAGATTGCAAAGAAGTTAGCAATTGTGGGACTTTGGTGCATTCAATGGTATCCTGTTGATAGGCCTTCAATGCATGTTGTGATTCAAATGCTGGAAAGAGACAGAGACACTCTAATCAAGCCTCCCAATCCATTTGTCTCTGCAAATCCACCAAGGGTCACAGGACAAGCTAGCAGAAGGCCTCATAACAACGAGTTGGAAACTCTTGTTGAGTGTGAGTGAGAAAGATATATAGTCTCTATCTGTTGTATCGTTGAGCCTAAGTAGAAATCTCCCTATCATCAATTGACATGTGACAAAAATTTTACCTACCAATGTATAGCCTTGGCATACAACATTTATTGCGCTTCGAACTGGGTTATTTGCCTCAATGTATTCTGCATTAGAAGATATGATGAATTCGTAATGTTTTTACTTATTATTATCATCATGTTTTGGATAATTTGATGAGATTCTAACCCTAGTTTGTTCTCTATGGTAGCTAAGAAAAACTTTCTACCAGAACAAAACAAATTGATAACCGCTTGGGATGAGACTTATGCACCATATTTCTTGCTAGCGATCCAGTTGCTGCAGCTTCCTTTCCCAGTTTCCTCTTCTTCATGGATTTTCTAATTTCAGCCACACCGTTAACCCACGGAACTACGGAAGCACACAAGTTTGATAGGTAAATGTACCCTGCTGAATCATTGGGTAATCAGAGACAGCACTTTAGAGAGGCCGAAGAAGCAGCTTCTTTGGGCCCCCAATCCAAAGCCCAACAAAGAGATCCCCAATTTTGATATTCCATGTAGTAGGCATAGTTATTTAGCTGAGCGGAACAAGCGAATGGCCTAATTTTTGTTTGCCCGTATTTGGAACCAAAAAAGAGAACACAAAGAGGCATAATATCCATTTCAACAGCATGTTTCCCAAGCTCGGTATTACCATGGACTCATCCAGCTCCAAGCAACGTGTCCCAAACCAAAACATGAGCTGTGAAAGACATTGAGTCAATGAGTTGCATGGCTTCTTCAAAGAAGCCTGCTCTGCCTAAAAAATCGACCATACATGAATGGTGCCATGTTCTAGAGCTTATTCTATGTTCTTTGTACATTGAGTAGATGTGCTTCCACCCCTCATCAATCATACCCGCATAGCTACAAGTAGACAGAATAGCGATGTCGATTATATCATTTGGCTTTATGCCTGCGTAACATTTCCAGTGCTCTTTTTGCAAACCCATGTTCTGCTAAACCTGTTACAACAAAAAGTCCATGACACCACATTCAAATGTTCCATTTCAGTAAAAACCTGCAAAGCAGCTTCCATATTTTTGCACCTCGAATAATAGAAACTAAGGTATTAGCTTAGCTATGGGCTGGTTTGACCCTGCTTTTAGTAACGGAGCATGGATTTGTTCACCCTTAGCAAATGAGCCTATATGAGCAGCTCCACTCGAGAGACAAGGCAATGTGAAAGCATCAAGCACGATCCCAGTGTCCTCAATTTGATTGAATAAGTTCAAAGGCTTCATTGGAATCAAATTTTTAGTGTATCCATCAGAAAGATTTCCACATGCCTTGAAAAGGCTGGAAAAAGGTGAACTAATTAGGTTAAACTTAACATTGATCACCCTACAATAGAGCTCAATGGCTTCCTTACTATGCCTTCCACTCTGCCCACAACTTGTGAATTGTGATAATCGAAGTCCAAGAGTTACATATTTATCAATAGGGAGGAGATCAAAAAACTTTCCTTGAATTAACCATATGCCCATCCTCTGCACATTTCGCAGACATGTCCGCCAACTACAGCCAACATAAACATTAAAAGCCAACCGGTACTTGACCATGTGAGTATGCAATTTCTGCTCGAATGATAACCGCCCTAACTCTGCACAAGCAGAAACTAATCTAGTAAAAGTGAACTTATCTGCTATATAACAACTCAATCAACAGCTTTCTTTCGGTTACCCATCTGAGAATATCTAGTGATCATCAAAGTCCAAGTGACAGAATTTCTTCCAGGCATTTTGTCGAACACTTTCTTTTATGAATCAAAGTCACCACTTCCCCTTGCAAATATCTCCAACAATGCACATCCAACACACACATCGGACTCAAAATACCCAGTGTTCATCACAGACCCCAAAATTATATACACAACCCAAGCATTCGATGCAGGCTCGAATCACGGCAGTGAAGTAAAACTGATTTGGTTATTTTCCAAATTCAAGCATGTTAATAAACGTAGATATAGCTTTTGATAATCGAATTCGCCAAAAAACCAACCAAACATATGCATATCTCATCTCATCTTCTATAAAATACTCAAACAAACCATCTATATCATATTCCCCCTATATATATCCATATCTTTTTATCATATCTCCCTCATATTATATTCATCCAAAAGTAAGACGAGTGGCAAACAAGTTGTAAATATATGTGAACTGATCGTGGTGTATTACTTTGGGGGAAAAAGATTTGGGAAGAAGATTCGAAGAATTGTTAAATTACATATAAAATATCTATCTATACACCCCTAAAAAATTATCAATTATATCTACTCTCAGGTTCACAAGCTTAATCGAGTTGAATACCGTTAGGTTCAGGATCAGCTCATTTGTTGAACGAGCCTGAAATTGAGGTTCATATTTCGTTCATTTAACTGACGAATAGAACTCGATCAAATGAGCTCTTACCGGACCAAGCCTGGAATAGTTCTCGAACGGCTCAATTCACTTAGAGTCCTAATTATGATCAAGTTACCTAAAAGCTATCTTTCAAGCAAACGGCCCTAAACATGGTAAAATTAACTTCAAAGTATTCAAGCAGGCTAGTATTTGTACCTTTCTCATTAATTTGTTTTTTTGATAGCCGGATGTCCGAGCCAGCTTGCACATACCTCAACTAATTCCGAGGCTTTAGAATTTGACAAATAGACATTGGTAAAAACAAAAGAAACAGGAATATATATATATATATATATATATATATATATATATATTTATATATATCCAGGGACAGTTGGTCTCAAATAACGTAATTTGATCATGTTTCCAAAGTTTCTCAGGTTTCTATTCAAACCAAATGATGCAAATTAACATCAAACTAATTAGTCTAATAAGAGACAAATTTTGAGCCCAATACAATAAAACAACGATACAAATCTTGAAGAGCTTAACATAGAAAATGTCAATATTCGCATTGTTTGATTCAAAACCAAAGTACAAGTTTTGCTAAGCTTACGCCTACAAAACACCTTACATGAAACTGATAGTCATGTCTTCCAAAACCATCAAATCCAAATCGGATGGAATCAGCAGCCTTAAATCTAGGATGTTTGGTCTTGAGAATTTAGCGTCCACTTGTGATATGAGTGATAGAATCCAAACAAGCACTTGACAAATTGGACAAACATATGTTCATTCCATTATAGTCATCCGGCATAGCTTGTGGATACAAAAAAAGCTTTGGAGGCATGTGAAGCAATTAGATATTTCCTTCAAGCATCTCAATGACTTTGTTCATGGAGGGATGATCACTAGGGTTCATTTGTATACACCACAAAGATACTAACATCATCTTCTTTACCATGTCACTCTCCTCTATGGTCTCTCCCATTTCTAGGTTCCTTCCTTTGGCGAATTGATCATAAACCCATGAAGGGAAGAAATTTTGGCTTGAATCAGCTGATGTGTTCCAATTTCTTCTCTTGCCTGCCATTTCCATCAATAACATTCCGAAACTATAAGCGTCAGATTTATAGGAAACACCCCCGATGCTTTTGTAGAACAACTCCGGAGCCATGTAGTCCAAGGTGCCTCTTGCTGCAGGCACTGTCACAATGCTATCATCTATTGGATACAATTTTGCAAGACCAAAATCAGAAACTTTTGGAGTGAAAGTGTCATCAAGAAGAATGTTATGAGGCTTTATATCAAAATGTTGGATCTACATGTCACAACCTTGATGCAAATATCCAAAGCCACGAGCCACTCCAAGAGAAATCTTAAACATTTGCTTACAACTTAAAAACAATTTTCCTTCTTGAGAAAAGATGTACTTCTCAAGGGACCCATTAGGCATGAAGTCATACACAAGAGCACGCTTAGATCTCTCGGCGCAATATCCAATTAGCTGAACAACATTGACATGATGAATCCTTCCGATGGTACCAACTTCGTTAATGAATTCTTGCCCATTAGCTTTAGGCTTGCTTAACATTTTAACTGCTACTAGAGGGCCACTTCGAAGCTTTTCTTTGTATACAGAACCATATCCTCCTTCCCCTCCCTAAAACCATTGGTCATCTTTCTGATATCAGCGTAAGAGTACCTAATAGGCGCAAGGTGATTCTGACTCTGTAAGAAACCTTCTATGCTATCAAAGGTGGATAAATGTCTTCTATTGAACTTATAGATTAAAAATCCAAACACACATGGTACACACAGAAGCCTTGCTGCAAAGAACACTCCTGTGTAATGCAGTCAAAGAAAATTAAGCAACAAAATCAAAACTTTACTATCCAGAATTATCTTATTCGCATGTAATTGTGCTTCAACATATTGTGCTGAAAGCCTGAAACATATATTCTTTCTTCTTCTTCTTTTGGGTGCAACGGAAGATAGAAACATGTATTCACGCACGCACACAATATGCGTGTCTATGCGCACGCGAATATAGGTACGTATTTGTATGTCAAGTGACTCAAGTTGCATTTGGTCCTTCATGTACTCTATGCTTTTTTCAGTATATTAGAAGATGCCTTTCCGATGGTTCACCAAAAGTAGGCTCATGAGAAGTATTAAGGTTTTACCTATGATGAAGACCACCAACTGCACCACATAGAGCTCAAGTAAGAAAAAAAAAACAGCGAATAATTAAACACATACCAAGATTTAGCCAATTGACAAAGGAATTAGTTATGGAAATTTTACATAAATAAATAAAAAAAGAAGAAGTGATGAAAATTGCATCTAAAACTAGAAGAAACGTACTACAAGTCTTGCAAACCACCCTATTAGGTAAGTGCACGCACCTTGGGAAGCCATGACAAAAGCAACTGGACATAAACTCACTTCGAAAAGATTTTATTGGTGATTTCTTTCCAAAAGATTCATGCATCAGAAGATAGAAAACACATTCGAGAAGGGATGGATGTAAGCGAAAACAGAGGGTGGAACATTGTATTGTATCATATGAACTCAGGTTAAGTTTGTCTAAGGTTTTTTTTGATTTTGTCATTACTCACTTTTTTAATTTTGTCATTACTTAAATTTTTTTCGCGTTCGTTTTGGGACAAACATTAGTTTAGTATTGATTCGTCTCAATAAGAGGAATCGGAAATATATTTTTTTTTTCACTTACCCTAATAATGATCCAAGAAATAAATTGTCTACTTACCCTATCATTCATAACCATCACCCGATAAATTCACATCTAATTATACCACTTACATCCATTATTTGCATACGGTACACCATTTTTGGGGGCGTTTTTTTTTATCTGGATCTCTCTGTGAGGATCCTGTAAGGATTTTCAACAGGACCGTTTATCTCAGCAATCAATAGTCTGGATATGTTTGTTATCTATAACCGGTAAAAGTTCACAATTACCAGTTAAAGATAACAAACATATCCGAACCATTGATTCTCGAGATGGACGGTCTAGAACCCATAAAAATCCTCATTGGAAAGAATTTTCATAGAGGATCCGGATCCCGTTTATTATAGTATTTTCCTTCAAACTAGTATTATTCAACTTTCACGGGGTAAATCTTGTCTCTTTAACCAAGAGATGTGGTACCAAAAAGAGTAATAGATCAGAGGAACTCACTGTCTCCATGGTATGGCCAGCAATGGCTGCGAACGGCAGTGACATTCACAGAATCCCGGAAGCAGGAAGCCCTTTTCCTGCATTTTTTGCAGAATCTAATCGACTCCCAATAAACTTCAAATCCGTGCCTCAACTCCTTATTGAGATCCAACCACGACAAATTCGATCCCCTTCTCCGATCAACTGCGACGATGAAAGGTAAAACGCCTCCAAAACGCACGAATCGGCGACATCCCATACACTAACATTTCCTGCCACTGCATACGAATAATACACTTTTCCAGGATCATCTCCAGTAGTATTGTTACAATTATAACCAGTCGGTCCAGTCGTGTTTATGTAAATAGGAGACTGGACAGGGTTTTCATAACCGAGGAACGCGACCGAGCTCCAAGCCCGCGCATTGTAGGGTCCGCCCCAAATGGTGAAATGGAGGAAGGTTGAAGAGGAGAGAGGGAAAGGGGAGCAAGTATCGTTGGTTTGGATTAATCCTATGTCGACGAGATGGATAGAGTAGCCGGTGTAATTGATGGATTGCACGTAGTAGTTTCCGGAGGGGAGGTTAAGGACTGTGCGATTGTTTTCGTCGCAGAGGAGAGTGTAGTCGTCGTCGTTACAGGTTATGGATGGGTCGCCTTGTAATTGGAAAGGGAACCTGATGTTGTGGATGTCCCCACAGGAATTGATAAATTCCTGGTTTTCCTTTCCGTGGCAGGTTACTGGAAACAGGACAACAAGAAGAAGAAGAAAAAGAAGAAAAGGAAGAAGGCGGCGTTTTCTTCCCGCCCGTGCGAAGTTTTTGATAAGCATAGAGATAGAGAGAGATTTTTCAACAAACGAAAATACTCCTACTGGACTGGGAGTACTACTTTCTGCTTTAATTTCTACAAGACGATCAATGTTTTTGTTTTTAGTTTTGGAAGTTCATGAGAAGTAGGAGTATATAAAAAAGACAAAAAAGGACTCGGCTCCCCTCGAGTTTTTCCCTCCAATCTCCCCTCCAGCTTGTGTTAATTTTCTGAGCCCATGTAGGGTCAACGTCGATAATCAGAAAAACGTTTATTTGTATTTGTATATATTGATACCTAATCGAAACGCATTTATTTTTATTTGTTATATTTTATTAATAAAAAAATCAAAGTGAATAATTTGAATTAAAGCACATGCCTTTCAACAGTGAATCCGTTAAAAAAGTTATTGCTAAATACTGGTGAGAAAAAAGATATAATTTTAATCTGTTGTACTGTCAAGAGTGGAAAGTATCTTTGTCATCAATTGATGCGTGATGATTTCTAATCTATCGACGTACGTATAGCCTTGTAATTAAACATTCGTTGCCACTTTATTGCGTATCAAAAGATAATGTCATAATGTCAATATTATCATCGGGTTTGAATAATACTCCTAGATGGGATTCTAACCCAAGCTAGTATTCTATAGTACCTAAAACACATATTCTACCATTACAATACAATGAGATTAATTCTTGGGTCACTTCTATTTGGTTGGAAATTTACTGAAAATAGTACCAATACATCGCAATCATGTGGTCAAACATAATTTGATTTTAAAGGTTCTCCCTCCGTCCTTTTTTAAATGTCCTGTTTCGTAATTTCAACTTATTAAAAAGACATTATCATTATATCTTTCACATCAATTTTTTCCTCAACTTTTCCTACTTATCCATCATCATTACACTTTTACTCACTTACTTTTTAAAAAGAAATCTACTTTTAGGGATAAAATAGACAATACACCAACTTTTACCCACTCACTTTACAGAATGGACACTTATTAAGGGACAGTCCAAAATGAAATACTGGACTCTAAAAAAGGGACGGAGGGAGTATTTAGCTATCAGCTTGCAATCACTATAGGCTACCATCCTTAGATTGACAAATAATTTTTCTAAAAGGTGAGCCATGATTTTTGAAGTTATTTTGCCTTTTTCTTTATTTGTCGTTGAAATTTTTAGTTTCTGAAAAAATTAAGATTAGAAAAACATGTTAGTTGGCGTCAATTTTTTTTTTTCCCAAAATGATAACAAATGATAGATATGAGAAACAGACATCAAGTGGAAACTAATCCCTAAACAACGGATTACGAAACCAAACAGGAAGGGATTCAATCCAATAACTACACCCAATTTCAACTAAACTCACCGCTCCAAACAGACGGAGCACTGTAGAAAATAACCCAAAATACCCACACAGTGGTGATAGAAGCCTCACAAACGGAAAGAAATCCTATAACTAGCTCATTGCAGAAGCTGAGGCTGCGCGCGAGATTAGCTTTCCTTGAAGGGACTAGCAAGAGGTGATAAACCTTTGCGCTGGCTGCAATCTTTCCATACCTAGGTCTGTTGTTCATGTCTTGGAAGACATTGGGGATACTTCATAAGAAGCTCTCTTGGTGCTTTTTCTTCTCGCTCAGACAAGGGAATGGGTAGCTAACGAGTTCGCTGCTTTGGGTTATGCGATTGAAATTTTTTGGGTCTTTGGATAAAGTGAAATACATGAGATAACCCGTGCCACCCTTACAGCTGATCGCTCGGAGTCATTTTGTTGAGGCATTCGTGCACTCAAAAGACATATTAAAAATGGTAAACTTAGCTTACAACTCAGTGATAATGGTAGTATTCCTACTGTTCTTGTTCTGGGAAACCATTGGGTCTCATAACCTCAGAGGATACGATTCCATCAAATTTCTGAAATTTCTCAGATTTCTAGTCAACCAAATGGTGCAAACATCAAATTTATTCGTATAAAAGACAAATTCAACCATAATACAAACAATGATACAATTCTTGAACAGCTTGACAATACACAATGTCGGTGTCCCTCTTGTCTGATCCGAAACTAAGGCACAAGATTTGCTAAGCAGTCGCCTACAAGTTCCAACCCATGAAGAGAAGCACCCATCAAATGAAGAATGTTTGGTCTCAAGAATTTAGCGCCCGCTAATATCACGAGTGAGAGAATCCATACAAGCACCTGAAAGATTCGTTGATGCTATTATTCTCTGCCTGCATAGCTTGTGAATACAAAAAAGGTTTTGGAGGTGTGTGAAGCAATTCTATATTTCCTTCAAGCATCTCAACAACTTTGTTCATGGAAGAAGGACGGTCACTAGGCCGCATTTGTATACACCATAAAGCTACTAACATCATCTTCTGTACCATCTCACTCTCCTCCTCGGTGGTCTCTCCGATTTGTATGTCTTTTCCTTCTGCGAATTGTTCATAAACCCATGAAGGAAAGAAAATTTGGCTTGAATTAGCTGATGAATTCCAATTTCTTCTCTTGCCTGCAATTTCCATTAACAACATTCCATAACTATAAATGTCGGCTTTATGGGAAACACCTCCAATGTTTTTATAGAACAATTCTGGAGCCATATAGCCCAAGGTTCCTTTTACTGCAGTCACTGTCACAATGCCATCATCTGCTGGATATAATTTTGCATTCCCAAAATCGGAAACTTTTGGAGTGAAATTCTCATCAAGAAGAATGTTATGAGGCTTTATATCAAAATGCAAGATCTGCATGTCACAACCTTGATGCAAATATCCAATGCCACGAGCCACTCCAAGGGAAATCTCATACAATTGCTTACAACTTAAGGAAAATTTTCCTTCTGGAGAAAAGACGTACTTCTCAAGAGACCCATTAGGCATAAAGTCGTACAAAAGGGCACGCTTAGATCTCTCGGCACAGTATCCAATTAGTTGAACAACATTGACATGATGTATCCTTCCAATGGTAGCAACTTCATTAATGAATTCTTGTCCATTAGCTTTGGGCTTGCTTAACATTTTAACTGCTACTAGGGGGCCACTTCGGAGCTTTCCTTTGTAAACAGATCCAAAGCCTCCTTCACCCAACTTGTCCCTAAAACCATTGGTCATCTTCCTGATATCACGGTAGGAGTACCTAATAGGCACAAGGTTATTTTGACTCCGTAAGAAATCTTCAATGCTATCAAACGTGGATAAATGTCTTCTGCGGAACTTATAGATCACAAATCCAAACACACATGGAACACACAGAAGCCTTGCTGAAAAGAACACTCCTGTGTAATGCAGTCAAAGAAATTAAGCAACAATATCAAAACTCTGTTGTCCGAGAGTTATTTATTTGCATGTTATCGTGCTTCAAAAAGTATTATGCTAAAACATATATAGGTACATATTTGTATATTCGTATGCCGCATTTTATTTGGCCCTTCATGTACTCTATCCTTTTGGTTTAGTTATTTTGGGTCATTTTCCGTGTGTTAAAAGAAATTTTACTGTGGTTCAGCGAAGATAGGTTCATAGGAACTAGGAAGGGTAACATCTTACCTATGATACCGAACAAGTAAGAGAACCCCTCATTTACATAATCTGTGAAGAAAACAGAGAACAAAGATTTAGTCACATGACGAAGTTATGGAAAAAAGAGGTGATGAAAACTGCAGCTAAAACTCGAAGAAACGTTCAAAAAGTCTTACAAATCACCCTATCAGTTATGTGCAGCATCTTGGGAAGCAGAGACGGATGCATGTATGGGCATTTGGGGGCCACGGCCCCTGCGTCGTTTTGTTTTTTGTTTTTTTTTTGTTTTTGAAATTTTAATATAAGTATTAGTTTTTTTTTTTTTTTTTGTTAAGAACACCTAAACATTGTATTTTGTATGGGGCATTATTTAGACATTTAAATGTTTTACGAATGTGTTCATTTTGGGTCCCAAAATCCAATTTCTCTCTCTGCACATGGTCTTGATAAGTTTTTTCTTTAATTATTAATCCCTTTTTCCTTTCTATCTCTCTCAACTCATTACCGAAAAAATCTCCCTCAAAATAAACCAAACAGACTATTAGATTCAAGAACCGTGAAATTTTGAAATCTTGTTGTTCATAGTTCAGCCCCCGAGTTTACGAAATCCTAGTTCCGTCCCTGTTGGGATGCAATGACAAAAGCAACTGGATATAAAACCACTTCGAATATCATATTGATTGTGGAACCATTGGTATGAAAAGGAGACACAGCTAAGAAGTTGTCTTAATTTGTGTAGCGTTTTGTTTCCTGAGAAAACACCTTCCAAAAGAGATGAATGCGAAAAGAGAGAGTGGAACTTTGTATTATATGAACTTAAGACCCCTCACAAAATGTTTCCTCTCTAATTGTGTTCAGTATTAGTATATGAACTTCGGACCCCTCACGAAATGTTTCCTCTCTAATTGAGATTATTAGTACTGCTATTCATTTGGCTGGGGATATCCGGGGTCACCTCCGAAGGGTCCTATCAGCAAGACAATCGGGATAGGAGGGATGCCTGTCTCGGAGGTAGCGGGTGTTCAGTCTACTACTGCTCTTACGTTCCACAAAAATTGAAAAAATAACAGAGGATAGTACTTACAGTCGGTATGTTCACAAGTTGCGTGCTTTTTTTGGATGAAGAAGAATTACGCTAGCGATAGAAAATCACTACTTTACTACTAGTATATACTATGATTCTATAGTGAGAAAAGAAAAAAGAAGATCAGGCTACACCATAATTCACATAAAACCAGCACTAGTAACTAGAGTCGAGCCCAACAAGGCCAAGACCATCCTTACCGGAGAAATAGGCATTACATGAACAATAGCCACAAGCCTATTGGACTAAATTACGCCCCAATATCAATTTGAGAGTCCGTTCCACTTTCTCCAATTACCTTCTTTTTTAAAAAGAATGTAATTTCAAACTCAAATATAATAAAAATAAAAAATTATTTTTCAATTTTCTTTTGCACCGTTTAAAAGATTTCAGTGAGATCTATCAAACAAGATTCATATTAGTAAGAAAATTATTTGCTTAAATACATAATTTTTTAACTTGAAATTACCTTCTTTTTTCAAAAGTACTTTTTTGGAAAAAGTGGAACGGCCTCTGACTAAATTAATTCAGAAAACTTAGACCACTGGCATTCATAAACAACATCGCATCAATTCATGGTTTGGATCAGTAGTAGTATTCATTAGTATTTTGGAGTAGCAAACTATCAGTCATAACCAACACAAACTTAGACCACTAGCATCCATAATTGGTATATGGTACACCAATATGTTAGGGGGGAACCGGGGGTGTTTTAGTGTGGCTCTGTACTACATCGTCGTAGGCTCGTAGCCCCATAGAGCAGCCAAAACGACATGGCTTCGGTCGCGAACAGAAGATTTGTAATAAAAATTGTAAGGGATCAGAAGATCTCACTCACTTGTCAAGGAAACCTCATACTCGCAAAAATTGCTGCAAACGGCAGTGACATTTACAGAGTCCCGGAAGCAGGAAGCCCTTTTAATGCATCTTTTGCAGAATCTAATCGACCGCCGATGCACTTCAAATCCGTACTGCACTTCAAATCCGTACTGCAACTCCTTGTTTAAATCCAACCATGACAAATTCGATCCCCTTTCTCTGATCAGCTGCGAAGATGAAGGGTAAAACGCCTCCACAAGGCACGAATCGGCAACATCCAAAGCGCTGACATCTCCGGCTGCAACATACGAATAATACCCATTTCCAGGATCGTCTCTGGTGTTACAATAACCAGTCGTGTTTACGTAAATAGGAGACTGGGCTGGGTTTTCACAGCTGAGGAATGCGACCGAGCTCGAAGCATCCGCGATGTACGGACCATACCGGAGGGTGAAATAGAGAAAGATTGAAGAGGAGAGAAGGAAAGAGGAGCAAGTATCGTTGTTTTGGATTAATCCTACGTCGACGAGATGGATTGAGTTGTTATTGTAATTAATTGATTGCACGTAGTATTTGCCGAAGGCGAGGTTAAGGACCGTCCGATTGTCTTCGCAGAGAAGAATGAAGTCGTTGTCGTTACAGGTTATGGATGGGTCGCCTTGTAATTGGAAAGGGAAGCTGATGTTGTGGTTGTCTCCACAGGAATTGATAAATTCCCGGTTTTCATTTCCGTGGCAGTTTACTGGAAACAGGAGAAGAAGAAGAAGAAAAAGAAGAAGGCGTTGTCTTCCCGCCCGGGTGAAGTTTTTGATAAGCATAGAGAGAGAGAGAGAGAGAGAGAGAGAGAGAGATTTGTGATTCAAAAAACTAAACTAAACACGTTGCTTCCTACCAAAACTACTAATCAATCCTACAACTTGACTAAATGAAACATCATTTATGTAGGTGGTGTTCCGGTTTCTTAAAAAAGAACTTTTTAGAAAAGGAAGATAATTTCAAGTTCAAAATTATGTGTTTACGTAAATAATTTTTCTACCAATATGGATCTTATTTGATAGATTTCATTGAGATCTTTTATACGGTGAAAAAAAAATTAAAAAATTATTTTTGATTTTTATTATATTTGAATTTGAAAATTTAAGAAAAAGAACTTTTTAAAAAAGATGGGTTAGTGGAACACCCCCGTAGTTATATAGTACTGTATTATTTAATTTGGGTTCTGTTTAGAAAATTGGCTAACTAGATACTTCCAATAAGTAAATTTCTTGTGTAAACTATATATATATATATATATATAGACACACACACACACACCCATCTCTCTATCTTTGGGTTAACAAGGCTTACCCAGGGCCGGCATGTGAGGCTTACCCGGGGCCGGTCTGGACAGAGGTAGTAATCTCTATCTATCTATTGCATCGTTAATTGTGAAAAGTCTCTCTTTCATCGATTGATACGGGACGATTTCTAATCTACGACATAAATAACCTTACCATAAAGCACCGTTGCTCTTTGAAATAGATTATTTGCTTGCGTATCAAAAGGTGATCATGACTAATTCATAGTGTTGCTATTAGTGTAGCGTCTGGATAATTTATGGAATTCTAACCTTAGCTAGTAGTACTATTGTAGCTAAAATACATTTCATACCATAATTACATAATGATTGTTGGAGATTAATTTTGGTGGCTTTACTTCTGTTCGTTTGGAAATTTACTGAAAATATTACTAATAAATACTCACATTCACCTGGTCAAATATAATTTGATTTTTAAGGTGATTTAGCTCTCAGCTTGCAGTCAACATAGGCTACCATCCTCGGATCGGAATTAAATTTTTTTAATAGGCGAGTCATGATTTTTTAAGTTTATTTGTCTTTTTCTTATTTTGTACGTAGTTAAAATTTTGAAAATCAATTTCAAATGTTTAGTTTCCGAATTTCTCTAGTCAGAAAATGTTTCGATAAAATTAGGGATCATGAACAAAAAAAAAAACAATACAATACAATACCAAAAGACAACTTGAGTCAGGTCAAAGCACTTATTCTTAAAAATATGTTAATTGGCGAGTCTGCTACATAAGGGACTCTCATAGTCATAGGTGCTTCAAGCGAAAATAGAGCCATATTTGTTCCTAGCCTGTGCTTCAAGCGAAAAGGCACCTTGGGTACTCAAATTTTGTTTAAAAATGTCATGGCCGGCTATCGATCCCAAGACAAATAGACAGATCATAAGGCTAAAAAAATGTAGATAAATAGATATTCATATGTTCACGGCCGGCTCTGTATATATACCTAAAGCCATCCATCAAAAAAAAAGAAAAGTCAATAACGAGCAACCGTTTTGGGAAAAAGAAAATGTGTTGAGCCAAGAGACCAAAAATTGTAGTAGATAAATAGAAAAACGCGTGAGGCTCAGTCATTGTCAGCACCATCATATTAGTAGATTCAATACTCCATTTTTTCAATTAGAAATTTCATTTAAGAAAGATTAACAACGATACTTATAAAGACTTCCAATCAGAAACTTTAAAACAATCAAAATCTCTTTTTCTGGATGATTGTGGATAGCGAAGTAGTGCTTTTGATAATGTAGGTTTTAATAGATTACTATTTGCTTGCTTTGTGCAACTAAGATATGGAAAACAGCTGGAATTACATAATAAAATTATAAATATTTTTATATTTTGTAATTTAAGTGGTAGAATATTTTTTTTTTTACAATTAACTACTCCATATTAAAATACATAAAAATATTTATAACTTTAATAATTTTTTCTAAATGCTTCCAACGGCGCTCCTACACTTCTGTGATCATCCACTCCCTACCCCCATTTTCATTCCCGTTCCCGTCCCCCTTCCCACTTAGTGCAGCTAAGGTGTGTGTTAAGAACTAGACATGTCCATCTTCTGTATTCTCTTCTTTCTCCTACACCTCTCAACATCCCAACCAGACGATTGCATCCCAGCTCGATGCTCAAAACACGGTCCAACAATCCGGTTCCCATTCAGCCTCAAGGACAACCAACCACCTCGCTGCGGCTATCCCGGGTTCGATATCTCTTGCTCTCCAAACACCAGCGCCACTCTCCTCAACCTCCACTATTCCGTCCAAGTTCTAGTCACCCACATCGATTACAAATCCCGATTGATTCACATCGAAGACCCGAATAGCTGCTTCCCGCAACAGCTTCAAAACCTCAATCTGTCCACCAGTCTCTTTCAATTTGCAGATCTTGTGGACAATTTTAGTTTATTCAGGTGCCCTTCCACGACACCGCCTTCGGACTTCTCGTATAGGGTCACCTGCCTCTGTGGCGATGGTTTTGAAGTTTATGCCGTGTCTGGTGACACGGGTATCTGTTATGCGTCCATGATATCTTGCAGAAAGATGTATAGCGTTTGGTCGGTTCCCCATGAGGCGTTTGATCAAACAGTTTATCTGCAGTTGACATGGCCCCAATGGGTTTGTGGGAATTGTGAGGCTGAACGAAAGTTTTGTAGGTTTATGAGTAACAGCACGAGCGATGAAACTGAATGCTTTGGCAACCTCAATCCACCTAAAAAAGGTGCCCTCTTCGGCTCTTTCTCTTCTTTCCCTTTTGTTTTGGTTTTTTTTTTTTTGGTATACCATTTGCATGCTCAAATCAGAGGAACTTTAAACGAAATTGATTGCATACCCACAATAGATCTTTCTTTTTTTATGGGCTTGGACGAGGCGGACAATGTCGGCGAGAATTGTATGTATATGGAAGGCCAGCCTGTTTAACCAAATATTCAGTGTTTGTTTGAAATATTCACGAACATGTCTTGGGTATAAAATTTCGCAACGTAGGGATATACAATACTACCATAGTATAGCGGTAGATGTGGCGCCGCCACCACCTTCAAACAAACGGAACGAATAGTAGTCGGGCTAAAGCTTTGAACACCATTTTTGAGCACACAGAGACACATATAACAGGTCTTCTCTATCTTTCGCAGGTGTCTTGGTAATTGCAGGCGTGACTTTAGGCTCATCTCTGCTTCTTCTAAACCTCATTGCAATGTATTGGTTCCACATACAAAAGAAAGTAAAGAGAAATGATCATATAAAGATCGAGAGGTTCTTGGAGGATTATAGAGCTTTGAAGCCCTCAAGATACTCTTACGCTGATATCAAGAAAATTACAAATCAATTCAAGGACAAAATAGGCCAAGGAGGATATGGAATAGTTTACAAAGGACAACTTTCCAATGATGTTTACGTCGCGGTTAAGATACTCAATAATTCTAAGGGAAACGGTGAAGAGTTCATCAACGAAGTGGGAATAATTGGTACAATCCACCACGTCAACGTGGTTCGCTTAGTTGGATATTGTGCTGATGGATTTAGAAGAGCTCTTATATACGAGTTCTTACCAAATGATTCCTTGGAAAGGTTTGCAATCTCTGATCGCGACAAGCATTTAATTGGTTGGAAAAAGCTCCTAGAAATTGCTATGGGTATAGCTAAAGGTATTGAGTATCTTCACCAAGGGTGTGATCAACAAATCCTTCATTTCGATATTAAACCACATAACATTTTGTTGGACGAGAACTTGAATCCGAAGATAACGGATTTTGGTCTAGCAAAGTTGTGTTCAAAGGAACAAAGTGTTGTATCCATGACTACTGCTCGCGGTACCATTGGCTATATTGCACCGGAAGTGTTCTCAAGGAACTTCGGGAATGTATCATACAAATCAGATATTTATAGTTTCGGAATGTTGTTGCTTGAAATGGTAGGAGGGAAGAAGAATTTTGATGTAATGGTCAATAGCACCAACCAAATTTACTTTCCCGAATGGATTTACAATTGTTTGGATCGTGGAGAAGAGCTAAGAATAAGTATTCAAGATGAAGGAGATGCCAAGATCGCGAAGAAGTTAGCAATTGTAGGACTTTGGTGCATTCAATGGTACCCAGTTGACAGGCCTTCAATGCATGGCGTGATTCAAATGCTGGAAGGAGACGAAGACACTCTAAACAAGCCTCCCAATCCATTTGCCTCCTCAAATCCACCAATGGTCAGAGGACAAGCAAGTGGAAGGCCTTTGAACAATGAGTTGGAACCTATTGTTGAGTCCGATGAGTGAGAAAGATACAGTCTGTATATATCTGTTCTATATATCTGTTGTATCGTCAAGCCTATGTAGACATCTTCCTGTCATCGACATGTGACATATTCTTTATCTACCGATGCATAGCCTTGCATACATCATCTATTGCACTTCAAAATAATTTATATGCCTCCGATGTCTTGTGTATCAAAAGATAACGTACGTCGAACTTGTAATGCTATTATTATCATCATCACGTTTTGGATAATTAATGGGATTCTAACCCTAGCTTGTTATCCATGGTAGCTAAGAAGCATTTCCTTCCACAACAACGCAAAGGTGGTTGTAGATTCATAATTGGCTAGCTTTCTTTGTTTGTTTGGAAATTTACTGATAGATCGTGTTCACTTGGTCAGATAGAAATTAATTTTCCAAGTGATTTAGCTCTCAGCTTGCAATCAGTAGATGCCACAATCACGAGCTAGATTCTCAACTTTGCAAGGAACTAAAGAGATATTGGCCCGGTCTATTTTTTCTTTCTAAACCTATCCGTTTTTAGCTCAACATGCAAATGCAGTAATCTCCAGGAAGTCATTTTAAGTTGGGCTGCATAAAAAATCCGGTGAACCATGAAACCAGTCCGGACCGATCCGATCCGCATCTTTTGAATTTTGTCTGTGAATTAATGGTTCGGACACGGATTCAAAAATCTCTCCTATAAAACCGTGAGATACAGATTGGGATTAGATTTTCATTTAAAAATCGTGAATTATCCGAACCGGATGATCAGATATTTAAAAACATATATAAAATATAATATATGTTTAACACATAGTAAATAGTTATATATATAACATCAGTAAGCTTTTAATAAGGGTACCCTTACCGTATTACGGTAAGGGCTTCCCCTTTTCTCCTCTTTCCCAACCAAATTTTGATGATCCGAGCCGCTCAATGTGTTCAGAACGTAATTTTAAGGGTACCCGCAAGAAATCAGCAAAAAAAAACGACCGAAAAGGGCTTGATTTGAGCAGTTTTTATTTGAAACGTTCGATCAAATACAAACAAAAACTGCTCCGATCAAACCGGTCTTTTTTTTTGTTAATTTCTCTCGAGTATCATTAAAATCACGTTCTGAACACATTGAGCGGCTCGGATCATCGCAAATTGGTCGGAAAAAGAACATCCTTACCGTAATACGGTAAGGGCGCCCTTATTAGAAGTTTGGTAAATATATTTTTGGCTTTACTTGGCAACTACTCTGAATTTTGGACATTCTTATTGCGTTGATATTCTCCTAAGACAGCTGGTAGACTTTCTGGATATGGTTAAGACGTTTCTTCATAGGTGTGACTTTTAAGTTTGTAGATGTCCTTATGAAGTGCACTTTAATTATAACCTTTCTGGCTCGAACTAAAATACAGTTGTCTCTGAAAATGACATCAATGCATGGGATAAAAGTCATTTGTCCAGGATGAAGCATTTGGTCGATATAATCTGTGGACAAAACTAGGACGATCGGATTAGAATCGAACTGTGAGACTTTTAGTCCGGATACGGACAGATTAGGATTGGATTCATAGAAATCCGATCCGATCCCGACCGTGCGCAGCAGTGTAGCCCTAATTTTAAGGCAGTTTCAAAATGCATGTAGTTTTGACCTTCATGGGCATTGGAATTAAAGTCCAATTACATTTCACAAAAAGAAAAAAACAAAACCAAAAGAATAAGAAAAGCCAAAACTCACACAGCCTGAGCCCGTGATAATCGGCCAGGAGAGTTTCTACAAACCGGACAAGTAGCATTCAAGCGAAGCCATTCGTCGATGCAATCAGCATGGAAGCAGTGCCTGCATTCGGGTATGCTCCTCAGCGTTTCCCTGGGCCTGTACTCGGACAAGCATATTGGGCAGGTACTGTCATCGGGCTTAGGCAGACGCCGGCTCTCACCGAGAACTACTTGAGGGAACGAGTTTATTGTAGGCCCGTCGAGGCCTGTAACGAGGGTGGGCTGTGGAGCAACTGTAGAGGCCATGAGCTCAGATATGGGATCGCGTCTCCTACCAAAGGACTTCAACCTGCCAAAAATGAAACACAAAATCCCGATACAGAACAATAGCATGGGCACACCGGCTCCCACGGTTATGGCGTAGCGAGCGCTCCTTGGGAGTCCTGAAAAATTAAATTTTTCGGATTCTAGTTAGTCTCATTGAAGCATTCACAAAACATGCACCTTCTAAGAGAATCAAATTCACATATTTATTGGTACCACTGGCAACATATTTTTAGTTTTTTTTTTCAGATTCGCATTATGTTTTTCAGATCGATTACTTGTCTTAATCAATGGAAAAATAAAAAAAAATTCTCTCCATTCCTAAAAAAGAGTCCACTACAAAAGCACGTGCAATTTCGGATAAAAATTTAAAGTACTTTCATGCATAATTCTTTGACACCAAATTACGTGCAAAAAAAATGTTCGTAAAAAATTATACACAAAAGTGGATCGGAGTAGTTTATTTTTTATCCGAAAATCGCATGTTTTTTCGTAGTGGACTCTCTTTTTGGAACGGATGGAATATGATCATAAATCTCAAAAAGTTCGTTAAATGACGAAAAAAGTTCAAAAAGATAATTTTCACTGTTCTTTTTTTTGTTAATGTAGGGTGTCTCATGTCAGCTTACACGTACGTCAAACTAATCCCTACAACCATTTTACTTTCGCTGTCTTTAGTGTCTTAAGTTCGTCTTATTTGGTTTTCCTCTCATCCTACTAAATGATTAATCTCAAAAAAAAAATTTGAAAAACTAAACAAAAATCATTAACAATATCCAATAACACCTACTGCTTTTTGAATTAAAAAAAGAAGAAGAATAAGAAGACAATTTGTTCTTGTCATTAATTATATATGGTCCGATTGCACCTGTGTGGATGGGTAGGTTATGACAAATTGAAAACAGTTTTAATAACTCCAAAGTCAACCCAATTAACCAATATATATATATATATATATATATATATATATATATATATATATGGTTTCTCTGATCATTGAGGAAAGCGTTGAGTCCAATTAATTTGAGTGGGCAAATTGGCCACAACGCACTTTCTCCTCTAGGGTCGGAAATTCGGCAGGTCGGAGAGCTTTACATCATTTTGTCAAAATACAAATTATCTTCTCAATTGACACTTTGAAAAAAATACAATTATTTAACTATTTGACATTAAAATAAGCTTAAAGTCAGAGTATGGATAAGCTCTCCAATCAATAAACACAATGATTTCCCACTTGCTTCTTTTTGTTGACTTGTTTTCGTTGTTTCTTAATCAGCGTTATCTTTTTCGCATTATTTAATAGATTTTCTCAATCACTAGGAAAAAATTGCTGCCCAATGCAATAGAAACGTTGGAGCTAAGGTGAGGAGATTATAACAGCCCACTTAAGTCCCACATCAATAGGAATTGAAAAGTAAAAGTGATTTTTAAGTGATTCCGACCAACTACTGTATAATTCGAGATTAATCTTTTGAGCCACGTGATTAGAGAAAAGGTTAGCAGGTCAGCTCGGTCGGATTGTTATAGTTGGTATCAGAGCTCGGTATGCGGTAAATAATATGGATATAATGCCAAATAAGTTGATATTTCAATACTCATCTCATAAATGTTAATACACTTTCACGGATATTGACATATATTAATGAACATCGATTCACCATTTACATAGTATTATTTACCGCCCTAGGACTTGTGCTCAGCGTTTTCTTATTCGTTTAAGATAATCGATTCGAGTTTTTTTTTTTTTTTATCCCTCAAACTATGCACATTTTCTCTACTTAATCTTTAAACTATCAATTTGATGATTTCATCCCCTCAACTATCATACCGTTACCTACATAGACCAATAGATAATGGAAGTTAGGAATTTGAATGGAAAATGCCATGTAAGGCCTGTTTGGGACTGTATAGAGCAGATACTTGATTATGAAAACCTTAGCGATAAAAATTAATTATGACCCTTTAGAATAAAATGATCAGAAAAATAAGACATTTACACCAGTTTCAACAGATTGAAAATTGGAACACTTAATTTTGTAACCATATTTTTTAGTATATAAACCACCTAAAAAAAATTAAGTGCTTGAATTTCAATCCGTTTGGAACGATGCGAAAATCTTATTTTTCTGATCATATTATTCGAAAGAATCATGATTAATTTTTATCTCTAGGACTATCATAATTAAATATCTATTTTTTATTTGGGATCCTTTGGAGCAGATACTTAATTATGAGAGCTCTAGAAAGAAAAATTAATTATAACCTTTTAGCATAAAATGATCAGAAGAATAAGATTTTCGCACAAGTTCGCACGGATTGAAAATTAGAACGCTTAATTTTTAACCATATATTTTAATATATAAACAGTCTAAATTCTATATAAAGAACTCAATCTTTTTATAAAAAATATGTATGTGTTACTGTTAGTCTCTATAAAATGCCACGTAAGATTCTAATATATGAACCTTGTAAAAAAATTAAGTACTCTAATTTTCAATCTGTTTAAACCGATGTGAATGTCTTATTTTTTTATCATTTTATCCTAAAGGGTCATAATTAATTTTTATCCTTAAGGCTCTCATAACCAAGTATCTGCTTTACAGGGTTCCTAATAGAGTCTTACGTGACATTTTTCGTCCAAATTTCTAGTTTCCATTATCTATTAGACTAAGTAGGTAACAGTATGATAGTTGAAGGAATAAAATCATCAAATTGATAGTTTATGGACTAAGTAAAGAAAATGTGCATAATTTAGGAGATAAAAAAAAAAAAAACTCAATCAATTAATGGGCGTCGACAAACTACAACATGTAAACTACTACAGGCTGATAGTTCGACTCTGGCTATGTTCATGAAATGCAATTTCGTAATAAGCAAATCAATGACTATATTGTAGCAACGAATATCTAATTTGCACCCAAAAATTTCTCCTCAACTAAGGCTTTGGCATAAGAGAATGAAAAAAAAAATACACACTTTTATGTGGTTGATCTCAATTGATTGTATTTATAACACCAGACTAAATTGAGTGAGAATTTTTTATTTAACTTTTCAAAACGCGCATGCATTTAAAACCATGAAGACGAGCTCTAAGATACGTTTTAGGCTCAAGCTGGATTAGTATTTGAGGGTTCAAGTACTCAAACAAGCCTCTGTAAACAGATCGAGCCCCTACATACGAGATGAGCATATCTAGACACGAGCCAAACTACGGTTTACTCAAACTCGACTCATTTCTAAAAAATCATTAAACAAACCGAATATTTAATGAGTCGAGCCTCAACTCGATTCATTTGCAGCTCTATGTGGAAGTGAATCTCACTTAAGATAATTAAGGAAGAAGAAACAAGAAACCATTAGCTGAAAACTCATGATAGCTAGAAATCTTACCACGTTTAGGAGCATTTGTGCAGACAACATCAACGCCAGAATTGCTCTTCAACCCACACCACCCGCCCCTCGACTCACACCTCCCGCACCGTGGCTCGGCCCAAGTCAGCCGCAAATCCCCCGAAAGGTCCGACGACAACACCGCCTCGTAAAACGGCCACTCCACCGGCACAGCAACCGTCCCAATCTCAACACACGTCGACGCCGACGCCAATCTCCTAATCACCTTATCCGAAGAAGTAGCGAAAACCGAGTAGGAATCCCCGCTCAAACACGCTATCGGATTCAATCTATACTTGATATAGTCCATAGAGCAATTAAACATCATGAAGCCCTGGTAGTAAACAGCGGTGAACGAAGAACTGGTGAGGTTTAAGGAGAGAAGCCGGCCTGGGAGGCAGTTGTTCGGATCGTTGATCCAGATTTCTTGCGTGCCGTAGTCTATTCCTTGGACGGAGAATTGTCCCGAGTCTGGGAGGGTGATTAGTGTTTGGTTTGTGGTGTCGCAGGATAAGGCGAAGCCCGGCTGGGGATAGCCGCATGAGTTTGGCTGGAGGTTTTGTAACCGGAAAGGGAAACGGACCAAGGGGTCGCCGCGGCGGCAGGTGGTGGTTGAGCATGTTTCTGCGGTGGTGAGGGGTAGGAGGAAGAGAGAGAGGAAGAGGAGGTAGGATGTGGTGGGGTTTTGGGTGTCCATTTTGGTTTGCAAGTTGGTATTTTCTTTTGCTGGGGGAGTTGCTATTTGGGTAAGTGAGTTTGGCTAGCGTTTTGGACTATATATATAGACCCTGCGTCCTAAATTATTTGTCCGGATCGCAAAACAAAGACTTAAAAATAATTCATTTCTTTCAAGAAAAAATTCAAACTTTTTTCATAAATTAAAAGAACTCATCGATATCTAGTGAATTGTTGAAAAAATTTTGATTTTTTTTTACAAAAATTGTATTATTTTTACATCTTCGTTTTGCAGATCGAACAAACATTATAGAACGACTGAAGTGTATATATATATATATATATATATATAGCACTGTGTGCGCGACGGGTTATTGATTAGGAAGATCAATTAACTTGTCCGAACTCCAAAATCAACTTGCACTGACTGATCAGCTCTTATAAATCCTCCCGGACCCACTTCGATAATCGAAACCTTATATTTTATAACTCATCGAGAACACAAACATCGTTGTTTGAATATCTTGCTCTATATGTTTTCGGAATATGATTATTATGAAAGAGAAAATTGCAACGTTAATTGAACTAGAATCTATGGTTTTATAAATACCAATCATGTGTTCTGAAATAATGTCGAACAATATCCTATTATCGTGAATTTTGATGTGTCTAATGTTCTCGACGAGTTCTAAAAGGTAAATGATTTCAATTATCAAAATGGGTCTAGAAAGAGTAAAATAATACTGTCTAGTCTCTTTGAAAGACCAGAGAAGATCATGTTCCTCTTGCTTATGGCATTAAAAGGAAACAAAAAATCTTATTTGCGGACCATTCCGTAAAGAATGCTTTACGGAAGGCAATTACACGAGTCCAAAGTATTATTGGACGGTCTGAATTGAAAATCAATTATAACCGGTAATAATTAATTGTGACTGGTCAAAATTGAAAACAAATCTCAGCCATTAATTGCGCAAATGGATGGCTGAGATTGCGCCGCTCCGTGAACAAGTTGTTCAACCTGTTCACGAAGCCTCCATAAATAAGTTTCTCTCTAAAGGAAATGAAAGTTTTGATTATTGATTACTCCTAATTAATGAAAGTAATGTTTTGGTGAGCTTTAAACAGTAAAAATGACTGTTTTGGTCTAGAAAGAGCCCAAAAATTAATGTTTAGGTGAGTATAGAAAAGATTTATTAGTAAAAAGTATTGAACAACGTACCCAAAAAAAAAAAAAAGTGTACCGAACAAGATGAGTGCAATTTTAAGGAGTGTGAACAAAAAAAATTTAAATTAAATTCGAACATGACCGCAAAGGAAAGTCAAGGTAAGCGGACGCATTATGGAGCCAAATAAATAAAATCCACACTCTTAACAATACTATATACTATATTGAGGAGGCGGCTGCTGCTGCATTTAGTAATTAGGTCACTAATGTTAGGATGTGAGATAGGGACATCGTGGACCCTACGTAGACTTACTAGTATATATTTGTCCATTTTAATAAATGAACATGGACCATATCCACTAGATTACATGTCCAAATAATTGTATCAAGTATTTTTTAAAAATTAGTATTATTTCCAAACAATAGTCAAACGGTCGTGAGATAATCCGCAAGACCGCAAGTTTTCTACGTCTGATAAATGTTGGATTAGTATTTCCAAAACTGCGGTCTAACAGTCGTAAGATAATTCGCAAGATCGCGGGTCTACTACAATACAGAAAAGATATCTGCACCGATGGTTTCCGTAGGGAAACCATACCGACGGCCACGCGCGGCCGTCTCCGGCCACCGGACGGCCGATCCGAGCCGTCCAAAAATTTAAAAAAAAAAAAACGAGGGGGCTAACGCGGGAATCAACGGCATCCGAGGTTTGTAAGGTGCTTGATCCGAGTATCCTTTTTTCGTGTATATATGTATATTCCCGCGAATATACATATAGACACAAAAAAAGGATGCTCGGATCAAGCACCTTACACATCTCGGATGCCGTTTATTCCCGCGTTGGCCCCCTCGTTTTTTTTTTTTAAATTTTTGGACGGCTCGAATCGACCGTCCGGTGGCCGGAGACGACCGTGCGTGGCCGTCGGTACGGTTTCCCTACGGAAACCGTCGGTGCAAATAGCACCTCTCACTACAATAATAGTTTGATAAATGGTGAATTATTGACCCCAATTAATCTCAAGCATAGTCTAATCCCATATCCCCATTTGATCACCCATGGGATTATGGGACAATGCCTTAAAAGGTCGACCCCTATAATATTTTTTTTTCCCTAATCCAATCTCTATCTTTCCAATGATCTCTAGCAATGAGACATGATACTTGATAGTATTAAAACATAGAGGATTGTGAAAAATGAAAAATAGATATTCCAATTCCAATCAAAGAAAGTGAGTCGTGTCAGAAAGTTTAACAGTCTGCATGCCTAATTTGGTGACAAGCACATGCCGTTTTAGGGTTATTTCGATCATTTTTTTTTCGACCATCTCTAATATATAGGATGTGTTAACTCGAAGAGTTTAACTCTTCGCGTAAATAATTTTTTTAAAATTCGGACCATTGATTGTCGAAATGGATAGCTGAAATTACACGTCACGGTTCCGTCGTGAATGAGTTTCTCTCTTGTTGAAAAGCTTATGATGCCACTGAATCAGAGAAGACTCGTTCAAAAACTTTGTAGGCGTAGCTAGTCTATTATCATGTCCAAAATACAGACAAAATATACACAAAAAAAAAAAAATGAAGTGTGGAAACTTTCTTCTCTGCAAAAGATGAAAGAAAACAAAAGGCGTTTAAACAATTAGAAACAAATTGATTGAAATAGTCTGATCAAAAAAAAAATTTTTGATTGAAATAGTGTACGAACAAACTGGGTCTTTGTCATCTAGAATGGACTGGACTGGACCGTATGGAGATAGTTAAAAGAGTATTGACTTTCTTCTTCTTTTTTCCTTCTTAGATCGGCAACCTTTTTGTTGGCATATGTAACACAGGGGTGCAATTGAGCCAAGCCGAGCTTTATAGCGTTCGTGCTTGGCTCGTTTACTATATAAGTTAAAAACTCAAGCTTGAACTCGGCTCGTTCATAAATAAGCTAAGTCAAGTTAGTTTACTTAATGAAGCCTATACAAATGAGTCTCTTTAAAAGAGCCGAACCCATACAAACGAGCCGAGTTTTAGAGTATTGAGTTCGGCTCGTTTACTAATGATCCTAAAACTCGAGTTCAACCTCGGCTCGATTACTAAACGAGCCGAGGAGCTCGGTTCATTTGCAGTCCTACTTATGTTTATATCTGTATCTACAAGAGCAATCTTTCAAACTCTTTATTTTTTTTAAACACTTATGCACACCTAAACTAATTTCGCGATCCCGAAGTTAACGACTCGGCAAAAACCCTCCAGTGTCCCCCAAGGCTTCGAATGTTTGACCTCCGTGGAATTCGAACCAATGTTATTAATACCGTTCCGTACCAGCCGGTACGTACCGTTTTTTACAAAATCCGGTACCCTACACCTCTAATTTCGTTCCGGCTCAAATACCGGTCGGTACCGGCCGTACCGGTCGGTACCGGGCGGTACCGGACTACTTTTAAATTTATATTTTTTTCAAGTACCGGAGAATACCGGACAAATACCGGAAAGTACCGGACAAATACCGGATTTTTTATTTTTTTTATTTTAAAAAAGTGTATATTATACTATAAATTTTTTTTTAAGTAAGAAAATAACACTAGTAGCGATCAATCCGAAACAGTACCCGGTACCTAACCGGTACCGGTACGTACCGTACTATGATTCGAACATGCGATGTCATGGAGGACAAACATTTATTGTTTTATCGTTCCCACTTGGCCAAACCCGTTGGGATTAATTTTTCAAAGTCTTCCAGAGAGCAGAATTATTAAATGTAGGTTTGGATTAATAAGTCAAGTGACTTATTTTTTTTCTTTATTAAAAAAAAAATTGCATTTTTTTTGTTTTGCGTTAAACTTTTGTATCTTATTGATTTGTCTCGTCGAGAGAAATCGGAAAAATAAAAAAAATAACCGAATCTCATAATTTTTTTAATAAAAAAAATAAGTCAATAAGACAATTCTTTTTTTTTACTTATTCTTGTCTTTTTGAAAAAAATTATGAGTTTTGATCAAAAAAAATTTTTCTTTTCGAATCCTTTAGCCAAGACGAATCAATAAATCACAAAAATTTGACACAAAACTAACAAATGTAAAAAAAAAAAAAAAATTTAAATAAAGGCAAATATGTTACTATTCTACTTGTAAATCCAAATCAGCCCTAAGTGAGGCGGGAATGATAACTATTAGGGAAAATGACGGCCCAGGACGTGTTTTGATAATTAATACCCACCAAGGACATGCTGAGAACATTTGAGAACATTTGTTAATGCTGAAAATGTCCTTGGAGGGTATTAATTATCAAACACGTCCTTGGCCGTCATTTTCCCTAACTATTACTCCCTCCATCCCAAAAAGGATGATAATTTTTGAAACTCGTGTCATTTTTCATCGCTTAGAATATCTTTCAATCTATAATATTTTTCATGAGTTTGAAAACTTTATATAATACAACAAATCGAGAACTATCAAACAAGATTCATATTACATATTTTTTTAGATCCATATTGAAATATATAAGGAATTGAAATTAGCACAGATATCAAAAATTGACATCTACTTTGGAATGGAGGGAGTACGTCTTTTATTTTTGTGTCAAGTGATATGCATAAGCGAGGGTTAGTGGGGGAGGAGGGGATATTAGAGGTATGTCGCGTCTTTTATCTTTTGTCAAGCGATAGGGTTAGTGGGGGGAGGATGGGGTATTAGGATTAGCACAGGAAGTCTAGAAGCTATCCATAACCCTGGCCCCCAAAAGGACTTATTTCCTGTGAGGCTCGAACTCAAGATCTTTCACAAAAGGGAGGCACTGCACTAGGCAGTGGTTGTCAACTATTATGTCTCTATCTCTATTAAAAAAGTAAAATGCAAGAGAAATTTGTTCAAGCATTTATTATCGAATTTATGGAAGATTTTGGACTTAGCAGGGAAGGCTGTTCCAAAACGGACCAGAAAAATATATAATACTTCGACTTGGGGGGAAAAGCTCTTCAAGAAATAGATCGTCAAAAAGTGTTTGAAAAGAAAATGGAAGAACAATTCTGAATTTGAAAAAGTCAGAACCCCGTTCATTTCCAGTAAATTGAGGGGGCAAACTTAATTAACTAAAACTAACTAGAGTTAGTCCAGTTGGCCAGAATTATTGCATTTTACTAGAAAGTCCAGAGTTCAAATCTTTCCATCTACAATTGAGGGTTTTTCCCTTGGGGGAATTTTACTCTCTTTCTTTGTCTCTTTCTTATGATGGGCTTATTTTTTTTATTCGTTGAGTTATGGAACTTGGAGTATTTTTTTTGTTAGTTTTGCAGAATTTTCTAGGCCAACTTGCGCACATCTCGAACTAATCCCTACAGCTCCTCTCACAGCTGTTTCACACGCTTACGCGTGGGGGTAAGGTGGCCCCAAAAAGTATTGACAAAGAAAATCAAACTTGATACCTTGAAGTTGGTTATCTTGGGGTTGTTATTGAAGTTGGTTATCTTGTAAACTCTCATAATTGATGTAATGTCTCGGGTTTATACTTGTACTCTATACATTATATAAATGGTCTATTGAATATTTTTCGTACATGATGTAAATGATTTATTGTATATTTTGTTGAGAGATATAAGCGTGCTCTTGTATATGACTCCATTCCCTTATGATCTCACTCATTAAATATAAAATAATGAGGGGTGTGCACGAGGCGGGTCGGGTAACCTGGCCCAAAGTGATTAGTTTAGGATTTTTGAGGCCCGTTTTCAACCGATTAAACAGGCAGAACCCCGTGCGAATAATATTTTGGATTTACAGTCGGGCTTGGCGGATTGGGTTACTACGAGGCCATTCTTAATTGGATTTTCCAGTAATACGTCTCTTGAGAAGAAAAGATTTCATAAAGTCTCAGAAAACTTTCATCTTCATAAGAATTTCACTTCAAAAGTTTCCGACTTAGGGCGTGCAAAATTGCTTCCTACCGCCGATAGCATTGTGACCGCAGCTAGAGGAATCTTCATTTTTTTAATAACGCAGGGTGTTCGGAACTAGTTAAAGAAGCTTGGGGTACATTGATCCGGAATCGCTTGTACAAAAGAATCGGAGGTGTTTCCTATAAAGCTAACATCTACTCTTTCGGCATGCTGTCAATGGAAAAGGTTGGCGTAGGAGACATTAGTGGATTTGAGCCAAATTTTCTTGCCTTCACGGGTTGTCAACTATTATGTCTCTATTAAAAAAGTAAAATGCAAGAGAAATTTGTTCAAGCATTTATTATCGAATTTATGGAAGATTTTGGACTTAGCAGTTAGCAGGGAAGGCTGTTCCAAAACGGACCAGGAAAATATATAATACTCCAACTTGGGGGGAAATGCTCTTCAAGAAATAGATCGTAAAGCGGATAAAAAAAAAAAAAAAGAAATAGATCGTAAACAAGTGTTCGAAAAGAAAATGGAAGAACAATTCTGAATTTGAAAAAGTCAGAACCCCGTTCACGTTCATTTCCAGTAAATTGAGGGGGCAAACTTAATTAACTAAAACTAACTGGGGTTAGCCCAATTGGCCAGAATTATTGCATTTTACTAAAAAGTCAGGAGTTTGAATCTTTCCACTGACAGGTGAGTGTTTTTCCCTTAGGGGATTTTTACGGTCTTTCTTTGTCTCTTCCTTATGATGGGCTTATTTCTTTTATTAGTTGAGTTATTGAACTTGGTGTTTTTTTTTTTGTTAGTAATGCAGGATTTTCCAAGCCAACTTGCGCACATCTCGAACTAATCCCTACAGCCCCTCCCACAGCCGTTTCACACACTTACGCGTGGGGGTGAGGTGGCCCCAAAAATTATTGGCAAAGAGAATCAAACTTGATACCTTGAAATAGAGCAAACACCCAAATCCCAAGTTAAGACCACTTAGCCAATCCTTTGGGGTTGTTATTGAAGTGGTTATCTTGTAAACTCTCATAATTAATGTAATGTCTCGGGATTATACTTGTACTCTATACATAATATAAATGGTCTATTGAATATTTTCCGTACATGATGTAAATGATTTATTGAATATTATTTTGTTGAGAGATATAAGTGTGCTCTTGTATATGACTCCATTCCCCTATGATCTCACTCATTAAATATAAAATAATGAGGGGTGTGCACGTGTTGGATCGGGTAACCTGGCCCAAAGTGATTGGTTTAGGATTTTTGAGGCCCGATTTCGACCGATTAATCAGGCAGAACCCGGTGCGAATAATATTTTGGATTTACAGTCGGGCTTGGCAGATTGGCTCTTGAGAAGAAAAGATTTCATAAAGCACTTTCATCTTCATAAGAATTTCACTCCAAAAGTTTCCGACTTAGGGCGTGCAAAATTGTTTCCTATCGCCAATAGCATTGTGACCGCAGCAAAAGGAACCTTCATTTTTTTAATAACGCATGATGTTCGGGACCTGTTAGAGGAACTTGGGGTACATTGATCCGGAATCGCTTGTACAAAAACATCGGAGGTGTTTCCTATAGAGCTAACATCTACTCTTTCGGCATGCTGTCAATGGAAAAGGTTGGCGTAGGAGACATTAGTGGATTTGAGCCAAATTTTCTTGCCTTCACGGGTTTACCATCAATTCCCCGAAGGAAGGTATAAATGGGAGAGGCCACGGGGGAGGCGAGTGAGATGTTGAAAAAGATGACGTTGGTGGTGCCTTCATGCCTCCAACGTGAATCCAAGTGACAGTCCTTTCATGAACAAAGTTGTTGAGATGTTTAAAGGAAAAATCAAATTTCTTCATATGCCTCCAGAGCCTTTAAATGTATCAACAAGATCTTGAAGACCAGCTTCCCAAACTGTATGGTTCTTTTTGGTGGATTCAATCCATGGTCATGATTCTAACGTCAGCATCCATAGTGATGGAATTTACCCACTAGAGGGCTTTCTATTCAACCAGTCGACAATGCAGTCGTAGAAATAAGAGTTATACAATAGTCTGGGGTATGCAACCCCATTTGAGTCATCGCGGAGTTGCGAATCAATACACGATGGAGCGGTCATACAATAGTCTGGGGTATGCAACCCCATTTGAGTCATCGCGGAGTTGCTAATCAATACACGACGGAGCAACGTAGAAAATACAGAAATCCAATCCAACGTCACAAAACATATTACCTAGCATATCACCTAGCATATCAGCGCACTTGTTACCTTCCCGATAGACATGGTTGGTCTCCTCCATTCCCAACAGCTGCGTCAAAGATCAGCAATCACGGAATAAGGTTATCAAGCAAAGTGTTTTGGTTAGTCCGTACCCGTGATTAAGCAAATGGCTGCCAATCCATCCATTTCCTTGGAGAGGGCCAACTGAAGTCCATCCCTGAGGGCTGCAATTTCAGCCTCCAAACTAGAAACATCCTGCATTATCCTTTGCAAACCAATAATCCAGTTTCCACCCGCATCTTGGATCCAGCTTCAGAGCCTTTTTGTGAGTATTTGGCTTGATGCCTCTTACTCATACATTCTTTCCTATCCAAACTTTGGATCCACAAATGCAATCAGTCACCAAAACATTATTCGCCAAGTCTCGATTACTCTAATAAATACAGGACTTCAAACCAAAAACTATAATCAGTTGTTATAAAGTTAGCTCCTCACATTTTTCTAATTCAAACAGTTTTTCACATTCACAGATTATGGCAGTAATCCAGAATTTACAACCCACAATCCAGAATCTGCAATTCAAAGGAAATTATCTAACATTCAAATCCAAAAAGCATTTGTATCTGCAACAACTGCATCATTTTTTTCACCTTTATTAGTCCATGGATTTAGATATATCACTTAAAAGGGGAACAAAAAGCAACAAAGAAACAACAATACGAGATTCTTATTAATTACCCAAAAAAAAAAAAACGAGATTCTTATTTAATGTTGTTATCGACCGAAATAATCGAAACCCTAGACTCGAAATCAAGTCCGTTACCGACTGGTAAAAGGAATTCTCAGAAATCGTAGCAACGGCCTTTCCGCTCCCAATCGCCGTACCGAGTGGGCTCGGGGCCTCTAGGCCCTCCGATCTCCCCGGTCTCTTTGTTCAAGTCCAATTCATCGCCGTCGTCTTCATTTTCAACTTCACCGTTTTGAACCTGTTCTTTGGTTTCTGATTCCTCTCCTTCTGGCTTGTTAGATTCGATCTGTTTATCTTGTGGCGGTAGTTGTTGAGGATGCTGAGTCGAAGAGCAAAAGAGGCGAGTCAGCGAGTTCGAAGCGGAGAGACTCGACGGCTCAGTTCTCGTGTAGGAAAGACCTAGTTTTGGAGCGGATAGGTTCATGATTGACGAGAGCAGACGGCTTTTGTTGCTCGCCATTTCTTCTTCTTCACTAGCTATTCGTCTCTGCAAGAAAAAACGTGAGGGTTTCTCTCAACCGACTGGAGAGAGAGAGAAAATGTGGTGGATGGTGCTTATACGAAGCCGTCACCGCGAAAAGGCATCACCATGGGGATCTTGAACCGATTACAGCGTATGAGCCAAACCTATGTCACGTACGGATTACAGTGGTTGAGTCAAACCAATGTCCCGTAATTTGCGATTCTGTCTGCGGAAACCGACCGGAGCAACTAACTGTGAGAACCGACGGCCGGGTTTTGTACAAATAATCGGAACCGTTCAATAGTTTTTAAAAAAAGACGAGTGGGCCCATTAAAGAACAGCTTAGTCCGATACATATAGTGCTCGATCCAGTCTTTCATTTCGAGCACTTATATATATCGGATTGAACTGATTTTTCTGGGATCCACTCTATTTTTTTTAATTATCGAATGGCTCAGATCATCTGTGCATGATCCGGAGTGGGCCCCACGTGCCCGGCGGTACCCACCGTCGGTCTCCTTACCTTTTTTGCGTAATTTGCGCCAAGGTGCACGCGCCCGAGTGTGAGAACATTTTTGCGTTTTTTGAAACACATCCCAAGGTATTCAAAATCCGCAAAAAATGAGAATCGAGTGCACAGGGGCAATGCAAGAATTGAGGGAGAGAACACAAGCTATTTTGAAGAATTATGTTACTAACAGCCAAACGCCTACGGAAGATTTGAAAGTTTTGGTGTAAAATAAAGGGTACTTTTTCCATTATCTCCTTCAGCCTGCTTGGATGCCGGCTTACCAAGGGGTGTTAACAATACCCCTGTTTTAAACCTGGTCCCACAGGCGAAGCCCTAGTTTGGGAACCGTTTGACGCCTGGAATTATTTAATCCCGTTCTTCCCTAACACCGGAGAAGAGGGTATTTGGGGGTGTTGCCCATGGCTAGGGTTTGAGGTGTCTATATCTTATACCCCCTAATCCCCCTCAAAAATTGACGAAAACACCCCTTCTTATCCCCCTTCTCCCAGCCACCCATCACACTTGCACACACACAGATCCGGAAAAAATATACACACACACACACAGAGGGGGGGGAGGGCATACCGTGACGACGGCGAGGACCCGGCGACCGGTGACAATCGCGAACTGGGTGTTTCTTCTCCTTCTTCTTCTGTTGCTTCTTCTGCCGTTCCCTCTCTCTCTCTCTCTCTCTCTCTGTTCGGCAAGAACAAGAAAAAGGGGTAAAAACAAGAACAGTAAACAATAAAGAAATTTATTAGGTGCATGTGTGCCATGTGTGCCTATGTGTTCCATACTTCCATATAACCCTATCAATCCACACTTAAAAAAAACTCAAAATTATAAATAAATAAAAAACACTTTAAAAAAATAAATTTTAAATTTTTATACTTATTAAATTTACAAACCATTCAAAACTATTGGATAATCACCATTCAATAAAGAAAAGATGGTACAAAATAAATTAAAACTAAACCTAACATTTTTATATAATTAATTATTATATGATAATCACCATTCAATAAAGAAAAGATGGTATAAAATAAATTAAAACTAAACCTAACATTTTTATATAATTAATTATTATATTAGTTAACTAAATTATTATTGATTATTTGTAAACAGAATTAATCAAAGTTGGAGGGCCAAGTCATTATATATTTTAATCTAATGAATAATCTAACTTAATACTGCACAAGAGCAAAATGGTCATTTGACAATTTTTTCATCATCCCCTTCCTTATACTCCCAATTTATCCTCTATCCAAACCAAGTACTATTTTATACCCCTTTTGTAACACATCATCCAAACCAAGTACTATTTAATACATTCTCGATAAACTTCACATCAATATGGATCATCCCGTATTAACTAATACCCCCTACTATCTTATCCCCTTATTAACTAATACTCCCAGTCCTTATCCCGCATCCAAACAGGCCCCTTAGTTCTTGTGGAAGAGAAGGGAAAAGAAAGGGAAATTAAAAAAACTCCTCTCTTGTTTGGATTCCTATAGAAAGGAGGGAGGAAAATACTAACAAAACGAATACACATTTTCTCCTATTTTCTATTCAACTTTTCCTCTAATTTCTCTCTTAATTATTTTTCCTTCATTTCGTTTTTTATTTCTACAAGTTCCAATCAGGTCATTAAGCTGAAACAACCATTTTAGCCAAGCAACAGTACAAAACAAAAAGATCTGTCCTACGATTTCTGAAAAAACCCTTAGCGATATCCGTTGAAGAAGTTGATTTTTTTCGAGAACCCTCCAAAAAATATTTTAAAAAAGTTGAGCAATTTGAATTATTTTATAGGATCCCGATATGAGTCCCAGAAAAAAATACTCCCTCCGTCCCAAATTGTTTGTCCGGTCCGCAAAACGATAACTTGAAAATAATATAATTTTTTAAAGAAAAAATTCAAATTTTTTCACAAATTAAAAAAACTCATTGATATGTAGTAAGTTGTTACAAAACTTTCGAATTTTTCTTGCAAAAATTGTATTATTTTTAAGATTCCATTTTGCGGACCGGACAAATATTTTGAAACGAAAGAAGTATGTGCATGATATGTGCACAAAAATCTATATGGGAATCATTACTGTATAGCATTAACTTTCCATTCACGGATCAAAAGAACACTGTACAAATTTATTCATTTTACCCGGCACGGCACATGAGCCCCCCTTTCTAACAACCAAAAAAAAAAACAGGGGAGATCATAAACAAGACAATAATTTGAAATCACACTCATGAAATCCTAACTACTGATACCGATCCCCCCGCAAACGCCGCCACTTTGTTGTTGAGCTTTCCCAACTTCTGTGCTTGATCTTGGGCATCTTGCTTAGGCTGTCCACAATATGGTTACTGGACGCAGCTCTCTAGAAGTATACATTGGTTCTTTCTATTTGGCCCTATATTGAGGATGTGAAAATGAAGCTGAAGCTAAAACATTCCCCGAGAAAAGAATAATAAAAAAAGCTGAAGCTTAAACAACTACATTACTGTCTCTTTGATGCTATCTTGCTGCCTCGTGACGATGTCATCTGGTCTCAATTGATTGGTGGTTTGGTCTTCTTCTTCTTCTTCTCTAGTGAGATACTTGTCGACTTGTGCAGCAGCTTGTCGACCTTCTGTGATAGCCCAAACTACCAGGGACTGGCCCCGCCGACAATCCCCAGCTGCAAAAACGCCGTCTAAGCTGGTTGAGAATCGACCATACTCTGCCTTGAAGTTCGATCGGTTGTCTCGCTCCAAGCCCAGTTTGTCTGCTAGTGTCTGTAGGTATTAAGCACAAAAAGCAGAAGAAAATCAGTAATTACAGTATTCCGACGACAAATATGGTCACAAGAAGTGTATGTGATACATTCAGAAGGCATATACATAGATTCAGTTTCAAGGAAGTATTCAACTTTTCTGCAAAAGAAGTTTCAGAATATAGGTCAATCAAGGATTATGAGTCGTATGACTATCTTTAAGTCTGCTGGCCCCAGGCAAATGAATGAAATTCAAAGCAGAAGACAAGTTTCTGGAAGAAGTTCGAAGGCTACGTCACCATCCACACGGGTGAGATTACTTTTTGGGAGCCTACGCCCTCTCCACCAATGAAAAGAGGGCATTCCTCTTTTGATGATGGTGAACAAAATCATTTTCCCCTCGAGAAATTACACAATGCAGTCGATGCAGTTAAGAATACTAACCGACTCAGGACCAAGGAAGCCCATCGCTAGAAGGACCAGGTCTGCCTCAATAATCTCCTCAGAGCCTTCTACTTCCTTAAGTTGAAACTTCCCACTAGCATCCTTCTCCCACTGCACGCGTACTATCTCAAGTCCTTTCACAACCCCATTCTCTCCCACAAACCGCTTAGTCAATACCTCATAAGATCTCGGGTCCTTACCAAACTTGGCAGCAGCTTCCTCGTGCCCATAATCTACCCGCAATATACGGGGCCACTGCAAAACAAGAATGTTGAAACATTATTAATGTGATTAGAAAACGTGCCAAATGCTACAGAATTTCCCAATTTTCCCATTTCTTTAAGGAAACAAAATCATTTTTTTTAGTCTGCGTAACCAAAGCTTAGACATCCATTTTTAAACAAAATATCCTCTGATTGCAACAACCTGCATTACTGATTACTAGCCATAATGGTAGACACTCTACTTATGATGTGTTGATTTTACAGCAACCAAAACAGATAGTATAAGAAGTGATTGATCAATTACTACTCCCATAGCTGTCCCCTCTATTTCATGGAAGTTCGGCACACTTTTCAAGCTAATTGGTATTTTTAGGAATCCAGGTAATTGGGCTCAAGAACTTGATTGGGCTATCCGACATCTAAAGAAATCTGGTTTTCCTTCCTCCCTATATAAGCTGGCTATGGCAGGGGCAGTATATCACATTTGGAGGGCAAGAAACGAATGCATTTTTGGTTACAAGCAGCCATTTCCAGAGTGTGTTTCTGATCAGATTATGAAGGATGTGAGGGATAGTCTGTACTTGGAAGAAAGTAGGGATAGCCATGGAAATAGAGCTTTGTGTATAGCTTGGAATATCTCGGATAAAATTTTGTAGCTTGATGTCTGGGGCCTTTTTTTGCTTTGTTAGTCTTATACCTGTGTAGTTTTTCTCCTGGTTTCGGGGGGTTTATTTGTATTTCTGTCTCTTTTTGGTAATAAAATCCTTTTTACCAAAAAAAAGAGAGACTAACCATGGGACATGATATGATTACACAACATAACTTAATAATGAATGGGTATGCAGTCTAGATTTTGCTTGTTTTCGGTTGCCATAAAATGCAGTCTACAAACCTGTGGCCAAGGGTTGCCTGGAGCCCTAGTTTGAGGAGGCTCAGAGAGAATCTCCAGATTTAAAACGCTACTACAACCGTGCCGGATAGATGTTCCAATGCAATCTGTACCTGTATCACCTCCACCAATCACAACTACCTTCTTACCCTTGGCAGAGATGTATTTCCCATCCTCAAGATTGCTATCAAGCAAACTTTTTGTATTTGAATGAAGAAACTCCATGGCAAAATGGACCCCCGACAGTTCCCGTCCAGGTACAGGTAAGTCCCTGTTCCAATATTTTGTTCTCAAATAAGTACAGGGTCACAAAAGAAAAAAACCTCTATTAACATTTTTTTTCCCAAGTATGCCAAAATAAGTATACCTTGGAATAGTGGCTCCTACAGCTAAAACTATGGCATCATTCTCCTCTCGAAGCCGATCTAGGGAATACAAAGGATCTTTTCCAATATCAGCATTAATGACAAAATTGATGCCTTCCTTTTGCATGAGGTCAACCCGTCGTTGAACAACCCATTTTTCAATCTTCATGTTAGGAACTCCATACATCATCAGGCCCCCAATACGATTAAAGCGCTCAAACACTGTCACAAAGTGGCCCTTTTTATTCAACTGATCCGCAGCAGCCAATCCAGCGGGTCCACTCCCAACAACAACAACTCGTTTCCTGTAACAGGATTATGTAATTCAATGCCAGATAATTTAAACAGCAGAGGTATTCAACAAAAATGAGACAATGAGTGATAGTAATGGATTATGCAGCTGATAAACCATACCTGGTCCTTATGAGGGGAGGCCGTGGCACCATCCAACCTTCCTCAAAAGCCTTATCTATGATAGCGCATTCAATGCTTTTGATGGATACAGGATTCTCATTTATGCCAAGTACACAAGAACCCTCACAGGGTGCAGGGCACACCCGACCAGTAAACTCCGGGAAATTATTAGTCTCCAAAAGCCGATCCAATGCTTCGCGCCACCTATTCTGGTATACCAACTCGTTGAATTCAGGTATTTTATTACCCAGAGGACACCCAGAATTCTCCTATAATAAAGGAAAATGAGAAATCAGAGGATTAAACTGGAAATATCGGGTAGCAGCATGAGAGGGTTTGAACTTAAAAGCACAAGAGAGAACAGAACAACACACTGAGTTAATATTACCTGGTGGCAGAAGGGAGTGCCACAGTCCATACAGCGAGCAGATTGAGTCTTTAGAAGTGCGCTGGATTTTTTCTCTTCCATGACCTCCTTCCAATCACTCATCCGAACATTAGGATCTCTGTAAGCAACACCCTCACGCTCATAAGCAATGAATCCCCTATGTTTTACAGGGTCAGGTACTCGAGTTGGCCTTTTCACTGGTTCAGCCTCTTTAACTTTCTGCAGTTTCCACACTCTTATTAAGACCCCTTTATGGGCTATAAGAGATTAACAAGTCTATATTACATTGAAAAGAGGAAAGTGTGGGATGTAAAGAAAGAAACCCAAGGCAAAAAAATCTCATATGAAGAAACACTTGTAACTGGATATCATAAACAGCTTAAAGAAATTACATAGTAATACTAAGAAAAACTATTCATCAAAACGAGAGCCAAAACTGTTCTTATATCTACCATCGGTCGATACATATGTAAATTTAACTTAACCAAAAAAAGGTTGATAGATTAAATTCTGCAAGAAACGAATATGACAGCTTACCTGACTGCCTGTCCCATTGGATGACAAAGCTGCCAACTTCTTAAGCTCTTCAAAACCATCTTTCTCCTGCAATTCTGCCTCTTCTTTCTCGTCAGCTTGTTTAGCATTCGCAGCTTCAGCCTCTTTGGTAACTGATTTTTCCTTCATGATTGCAAGAACCCGCTTATAATCTCTAGGGAACACCTTGACAAATTTAGGTAAGATATTATCAAAGTCAGCAAGCACTTCTCTGGCTAGTTGGCTGTTTGTGTGACGCTGATGCTGCTGTATCAACATTCTTAGAGTCATAATATCCTCTACTTCATCAACTTTATCAAGATCTACCAGCTCAAGGTTGCATCGCGATTGGAACTTGGCATCCGTATCAAGAACATAGGCAACACCACCACTCATGCCTGCAGCAAAGTTCCTCCCTGTTTTCCCAAGCACGACAACGATTCCACCAGTCATGTACTCACAGCCGTGATCACCAACACCTTCTACAACTGCTTTTGCCCCAGAATTACGCACACAAAATCTTTCTGCTGCCATTCCGTTAAAATAAGCCTCCCCCCGTGTAGCGCCGTAGAGAGCAACATTACCTATCACAATGTTTTCTTTGGGATCAAATTTGCTTCCTTTTGGAGGATAAACAACAATCTTGCCACCTGATAGACCTTTACCAACATAGTCATTGCTATCACCCTCGAGCTCCAAAGTAATACCAGGGGCGAGAAATGCTCCAAGGCTCTGGCCCGCACTCCCGTTGAGTTTGATATGGATCTTATCAGCAGGAAGCCCCTCCAGATGATAGCGCTTTGTGACCTCATTGCTAAGCATTGTTCCAACTGCCCGATTCACATTGCAAATTGGTGTTTCAATGTACACAGGTAGACCTTTTTCCAAAGCAGTTTTGGATAGATTTATGAGCTTGTTGTCCAAAGCCATGTCCAAACCATGATCTTGTTTCCGTACACAATACTGGGCGGCTCCTGGGCGGATGTCAGCAGCAGGTCTAAGTAATAGTGAGAGATCGATATTCTTTAGCTTCTCGTTGCCCTTTGCCACTTCCTTGTCCATTTCAAGCATATCCGAACGACCAACCATTTCCTTGATGGTCCGAAACCCAAGCTGAGACATGATTTCTCGCACCTCTTCTGCTAGCAAGAAGAAAAAGTTAATCACGTGCTCGGGTTCTCCGGCAAACTTCTCTCTCAGTACTGGATCTTGGGTAGCAATTCCAACTGGACAAGTATTTTTATGGCACTTCCGCATCATGATACAACCAAGGGTAATGAGGGGAGCTGTACTGAAACCAAATTCCTCTGAACCAAGTAGCGCCGCAATGGCCACATCCCTTCCAGTTTTAAGTTGGCCATCTACCTGGAGTACTGTTCGGCCACGAAGGTCATTAGCAACTAGGGTTTGGTGGGTTTCGGCAAGACCAAGTTCCCATGGGAGACCAGCATTTTTTATCCCAGTCCAACGGGCAGCACCTGTTCCTCCATCGTGACCTGAGATCAAGACATGATCGGCATGCCCCTTCACAACTCCACTTGCAATTACTCCCACTCCAGCTTCAGACACCAACTTCACGCTAATTCGAGCCCCTGGATTAGCATTCTACAAAATAATGAATAAAGAAGTTAGATTAACTAAGCTATACAACTCACAATACTGGAACGCATGCATAGACACATATAAGACGGCCATATAGGGCCCAAAATGAGAACAAATGCTAGTTTTTATGGAATGTAGATTTCTCCATCACGAAGTTCGGAACAGGCTTGGTATGGCACATACACTAAATAGTGGTTCCATAGGGTTAGGATTCTAAGGAGTACAACATCAACATTCACTTATTTCAAGTGAAAAGGGCATAATGGAACATAATATATATTGTAAAACCTCCTTTTAAAACACATTCCTACGTGCCCAAAGACTTCCTCTCTTTCTTTCTTTTTCACATCTGTATTCCAAAAGACCTACTTTCCATGACTTCAAGTCAATCACCTTTAAACTTTTTTACTCCTAAAGTCAAAATTAAACTAAATTGGGAAGAAAAAAACAGGGAACGGTTTTGAAATGCTAAACTTAAGGTTTATAATGGAGACGTAACATGCTTTGGAAAGTGCATTCCAATTCCCAAATCTCTAGTCTATTGGGGTTTTTGGCAATATAGATAAAATCATCTTGCAGTCCATTGAAACTTGTAGAAACAGCAGTGTTTGTATTTACCTTAAGATCGTGAATCAATTGAGCGAGGTCTTCAATTGAATAAATATCATGATGGGGAGGTGGGCTGATGAGTCCCACGCCAGCAGTGGAATTCCTAGTTTCAGCAATATCTCCAATAACTTTGTGACCTGGAAGTTCACCTCCTTCACCAGGCTTGGCCCCCTGTGCAACATGGCAGTAGAGAATAAATGATAAAATCCATCCACAAAGGATAAACAAGTGTAGTGCATATATAACTGCACCAAATGCCAAAGGTAGTATCAGTTAAAGATGCAAAAACAACCAGAGGTGCTTTGCAGACATAGTGTCATCTGCCCATGTACATAAATTCATAAACAAGGGGAACCCCTGCTCCAATAGGAATAGAGTGGCTAACAAGGGTAGACAAACAACAACAAAATAAACTTGAACTCCAAAATAAGTGTCATGTCAAATGGTTGTCATCAAAATTTACCTGAGCCATTTTTATTTGTATCTCATCAGCATTCGAGAGGTAATAAATTGAAACGCCGAATCTTCCACTAGCAATCTGCTTAATTGCACTCCTTTTCGGGTTCATTGAACCATCTGGAAGAGGCTCCATACGGGAGGGGATCTCACCTCCCTCACCTGGAAAGAAGTTGCATCAAGTAAGATAAGGAAAGAAGCAAGGGGCAAAGTACCCTATGTGAAACAAGAATTGTACAAAGAATCTGAAATAAGCTTACTGAGGAGTGAGAGCATACCTGTGTTCGACTTCCCTCCAATCTTATTCATAGCCATCGCAAGGGTTGTGTGTGCCTCCAATGATATCGATCCATAACTCATAGCTCCCGTGCAAAACCGCTTTACTATCTCACTGGCTGGTTCGACTTCATCTAAAGGAACCTTCACCTTTGCCTCTTTAAATTTCAATAGCCCCCGCAAATTACTGGTTTTGTTTAGCTCCTGTATGCGCTTAGAGTATTCTTTATACGCCACTACACTATTACCTTTGGCAGCCTCTTGCAGCTTAGCTATAGCGAAGGGGTCATTCAGGTGGGCCTCACCATCTTTCCTCCAGTGATAATCTCCAGGATTGGGCAATGATACATCCTCTGCACTCCCAGGAGGGAATAACCTTTTAGGAAAGGCCAGCTCATGCAACTTAAGCGCATCCAGGGCTAATACTTCAAATGTTGCCCCCTCAACTCTGCTTGGAGTTCCAGCGAAGCACCTCTCCATTACTTCTGATGAGAGGCCCACTGCCTCAAATATCTGAGCACCCTTGTATGAGGCCAAAGTAGATATCCCCATCTTGGCAAGAACCTTCATCATACCATAGTTGCTTGCTTTGAAATACTTCTTGACCAGCTCTTCCTTAGAGCGCAACTCACCACTTGCCTTTGGCGGAATTTTTGCATCAACCTGCAGTCTCCAAATTGCCTCTACAGCCAAATAAGGGCATATAGCATCTGCGCCAAATCCAACTAATGTACAAAAGTGGTGCACTTCTCGAGGCTCAGCAGACTCTACAACTAAGCCAATCCGAGTTCGTTCAAGGTTTCTGACTAGATGATGATGGACAGCACCCACCGCCAAAAGTGAGCTTACAGCAACACGATTGGATGAAAAGGCTACGCAATCGAACAAATAGCAGTTCAATTTTGTATACTAATAAGTAATAACATCTTAATAATTGTTTTGTCAAACAAAAAACATTTCTACCATTAAAGAACTGGTTAAGCTAACCAATGCTCCTTGGGCATTGGGGACAAATATAGACAAAACGTTTAGATCGCCAACACACTTCTCACACACCAATACACCTTCAGCTATTTCAATACACTTACTTTTCTGGTAAGAAAATCATTATGTTTTTTCTGACACCCCTTTTACATACTTTAAAATACTTGGAAACCTAAACCACTGCCCATTGGCTTAGCATTTTCCTTAAGAGTAAAGGAGATTCCTAGATTAACACATAATACTAAGTATTTTTCAGGTTCAACAGTAGGATAAGAGGTACCTCTGTCGGAGAGCACCACCGTTGTGTATCCCTCCTTAATTGCATCATGAGCTTCCAAACATATCCTATCCAATGTCTTCTCCAAACCTTTCCTACCACACTTCTTAGAGTATGTTATGTCAATAACTTTGCTGCGCCATCCTCTGTAATCCATCTTTTTTATTGCTTCCATTTGTTCAATGGATAGAAGGGGACCTTTTAGCGAGAGGCGGTGGCATTGTTCTTCACACGTCTCAGTGAGATCACCTTCAGGACCAATCATGCACTCCATGGAGGTGACTATCTTCTCCCTAATGGGATCAATAGGAGGGTTTGTAACTTGAGCAAACATCTGCTTGAAATATTCAAATGTGAGTTTCTCCCGATTGGACATCACAGCCAAAGGAGCATCATTTCCCATGGAACCCAGGGCCTCAACACCGTCTTTCGCCATTGGCAGTAGCAGCATCTCCAGGGATTCAACAGTGTAACTGCATAAGAGGCCACCATTTGAATTCATTTCTCCCATTATTGCAACAGACAAAAGAACTTAAAAGAGCAAGAGCAGGGAAAAAGAGATAAATACCCAAAAGCCTTCAGTGGAGCCAATAAACCATGAATGCCCATATTTTCAATGTTGTCGTCATCATTCGATGCCTGGTCACATAAAATAATAGCCGCCTTAAAAAAATTCAGAACTGCCCAAGAAAGAAGCAGAAGAAAAGATTGGATAGACACTACACTCACGGGCAAAACTCCTGCTATAGCCGGAGGAACCCTCTCAGATTCACTAACAGATTCTACTATGTCACTCAGCACTATCTTTTGCCTTTTGATCCACTCTCCATAAGGTCTTGCAAGCGAATACTGTTGCTTCAATGCTCCATCATCGACAACAACATGCTTATCAAAATCCACCAGAAGCATCATGCCAGGGCTAAGTCTTCCTTTCGCGCACACATCTTCAGCTGGAATATCAACTACTCCAACTTCACTTGCCATTATAACCCGTCCACTGTGTGTAATATAAAATCGACCTGGACGCAGTCCATTTCGGTCCAGTGTAGCTCCAAGATAACGGCCATCAGAAACTGCAAATTCTGTTTAATAAGCACAAACTAGATGCTGAAAGGAGAGTTAAGTAAATGTGAAATACTAGTAGAACTCACATGACATCAAAGCAGGACCATCCCATGGTTCCATGAGGGCTGAAAAGTATTCATACAATGCTTTGCGATCAGGATCCATATTCTCGTCCCTTTGCCAGGCTTCAGGAATCATCATCATCATAGCTTCAGGAAGACTTCTACCAGCTCGGACCAAAAGCTCCAGAACACCGTCAAAAGACCCTAAGAGAAGAGGGAGATTCAGACAAGAATGAGAAGTGGCTCTATTTCTCCTACTTACACTAGCATTTTAAGCTCATGTGCGACTCATGTATTTGTGTAAGCAAATATAAGCACCAACCTGAGTCAGATGAGCTGGCGTCTACTATGGGTAGAAGCTTCTTCATCTCATCCTTTGACAATCCAAGCTCCTTGCACTTCAGAAGGCCTTCGCGAGCCGTCATCCTAAAGTCTCAAAACATGCATCATTCGTACATTTTAAAGGGAAATCAAATGAATAATCAAATCATGGACTCAAATACTGTGCAGGAATCCATAACTCATCTACCAACATTGTCCATAGAACACGATTCTGAACCTAAAGTAAGAGTGAAGCTTACCACTGGCTTTCTAGTGAGACAAAAAGTACCTACACATATCAACACCTTAGCAACCATAAGTGCATATTTCAAACATTTCTAGTATTTCTCGCTAGTCGCCACACAACCAATATTTACTGTTTATATAGCAGTAGCGAACTCAGTGATATGCCGCTCAAAAAGTGGTACGTGGCATCCAACGTTTCAACAATTCACTTATTTGAAGCACATCAACAAGAAGATCTTGAGTCTCCTAACAAATGGAAATGCTTGGCATGCAGCTGCCAGAGTCTACCTATGGAAACTATTTCAATATAGTCAACCTCCTCCAAATATCGTGGACCTTGAGGTTTTCTTCCGAGGATAATAGCAAAGATTTGTTATGGTATATCCTAGGTCAATTGTAATTATCCTTTAAGGCCCCCAGAGAAGCAAACCAAGAATCTCTACCAAAAGAAAAAGGGGAAATGACTAAGTGAAACATGTGCAGGGAAAACTAACTAATCAACCACTTGCTCAACAGCTTACCAGTTTACGTTTCCACGAAGTGTGTTGATTTCCCCATTATGACATAATAGACGCATTGGCTGAGCGCGATCCCAGCTAGGAAATGTGTTTGTTGAGAATCTTGAGTGTACCTGCAGAGGCCAGAGGGTAATAAAGATCCAAACTTTCAATACTTAATCCACATCATTAACGATATTATCTAACTTTTCAGTGCAAGCAAGAAATTGTGTTTAGGGCACTTCGATGCCAGCACAAACATCACAGAAACCCTAAACTACCTTTGACCAAGCACAATTTCCTTCCATTATTAAAATGGAAGTTATCCTCAACTGATCATACAGAACACTGCACCAAGTTTCTGCAAACACGATTTACTTGATAATGAGGTTCCTTATGAACTCACCCAAAGAATCCAATCCGGCATCCAATTTCAAATAGTAATCAAGGGAGCGGAAGAACTTAAGAGATCATTCATACTTCAATGCCTCAGAAGTCATTCCTCAACCTTGCATCTCTTCAGTTAACCGGTCAATTCCATGCTGTTCGTTGTTGAAGTATGGTGTCAGAGGACAAAGGAGAAAAGTGAATGAAATAAACATTTACCAGGGCCATGTAGCTCGTAAACCTTTCATCGCCAAGATCAGCATAATAATATTCCTTCAACTGGTCGGGCTTCAACTGACCTTTATAGACAACAGTCCTGAAAGAAAACCAGTAAAGATTTCTCATATGGCCATACAGTACAAATCCACAAAAAACATGTAGTCTTGGAAAACCAACAAGATTTTTTGAGAAACAAACCTTGAGGAAAGGGAGCATATATAGAAGTCCTTCACTCCGCCATGTTGAAGGTTTAATGTAGCTCGAATTGCTACCATTGAAAGCCTCCTTAATATGTATAACTGCCATAAAACGAAGAGGAAAGAGAAAATTTTGTAAAAATTGCTGGACTTCATGGAATATATGTAACAAAGACCAACTCTACAGCAAGTCTAATGTAAAACTTCAGCAGCCAATTTGATTAAGCAAACTAAATTGCACCATTATAGAAGCTCCATTTTTCACTCACCATGACAAAAAATTATTACGTTAATCCATTGGTACTTCTTCATCAATTTTATGCGGGGAACTGATAATTCAACCACGTACGAAAAATGAAACATGCCTAATTGGACTGAACAGGAAAATAGATTATAGCTGAAAAGAAATTAGACAAGTACCTGTTGCTCAAAATCAGCTTTTGACCTGGTAGTGGGTGTAAGAAACACTTGCTCAATAACAGGTTCAGTCTGCTTTGCTGACTCACCCAATCCTAAGTTATCTGTCGGCACAGATCGCCAACCAAGAACCGTATGCCCAAGCGATTCCGCAACCTAGGAAAACAATCATGAAAGCTTAGGAGATAATACTGAATAGAACAAGACCTAACCGTCAAGAAAAAGACCATAATAGGCTTAACTCACTTTGCAATTAACACGTACATATAAGCAAGGCAAGTGAAAGTAATACTAACTGACCAATTTTGGTTCTTCAATATACCTTTGCAAACACAATTTTGCTTTGTTCCCTTCGATTTTCAGAGGTAGGCAGGAAGAACATGCCCACAGCGTATTCCCCTGGCGGTGGTAGCTCGAACCCCACATCCTTAGTGACCTGATACAGAAAAACCGAAAACAATAAATATCAAAAGGTTTCAGAAACCACTTTGAGAGTTGGAGACCCAAATTTGAGCCAAGTAGATAGTCCAGTGGTCGGGAAAGTGAACTGTGGATCATAAGGTTTGATAACTCTTTCCCCCTCCCCACTAATGGAGGATCGGATTGTTCCCACAGATTAGTCGATGTGCCAGCTGGCCCGAACCGCAAGTTATCTCACCCAACAAAAAATCTCTGCCTCTCCCAACCTACTGGGGCAAAAGGAAAAATTTTGATAAAAAAGAGGTTGAAAACCAAAACCAGTCGCTTCAGATTTCGAACCCCAAACCCACAAACTGAATGGGTTTTTCTTCTTTTATTTCTTCCCTTTCAGATTTTCAACCATTAGAAAGGAAAAAAAACAAAAACAAAAAAATCTATAGCCATCCAAATCAGATACAGAAGAATCTCTTTACCAAAAAAAAACAAAAAATCAGATACAGAAGAATCAAAACCAAAAAGGAAAAAGAAAAACAAAATTGGCAATGAACTAAATTATCAATCTACCTCGTTATAGAACTCGTGAGGAAGAGCAACGAGAATCCCGGCCCCATCACCGGTATTAGTCTCGCACCCACAAGCTCCCCTGTGCGACATACGCACCATCATCTCCAACCCATCCGTCACCTGTAAAAATCAAAAGACAACGAAACCAACTCATAATCATACTCAAAACCTCAAAAATCCATACAAAACACACATAAGCATATATACACGTATATAAGTATATGTATGTATTTGATGCTCACCGTTTTCCGGCTCATTTGGGCGGATAATTCGGCGACGAATCCGACCCCACACGAGTCCTTATCGAACGAGGGATCGTATAGACCCAGGGGCTTTTCGGGAACTTGAGACAATGCCGACCGCACCACCACTCTGAGCTTCGGATCACGACAGGGCCCCTCCGATTGCCACAGATGCAATCTTCTCTCGCCCCCACACGATTGCAACCCATAGAATCTCCTCTCCAGACCAATTCTGCTCAAGTGGAACTGGTTGTTAACAAAAGGCTTGGTAATCGGAGGGAACAGAGCCGGGCTTGTTCGAGTCTGGAGAAAACTCGAAGCTACAGACATTATTGATCAAATCTCAAAAGCACGAAACAACTGATATTTAATGTGGGTGAACGAATCGAATCGAGCAGAACCAAATCTTTTTCAGAGGTTGTTGAGAGAGGGAGAGAGAGAGCCGGAAAGTTATTAAATTTCCTCCTCCTTTTTTTAATCTGGTTTTTGTTGTTTCGTGCCTGCAACTTGAGCTTGCAGATCTGGAATATTCAAAGTAACAGAACCAATCCCTTTTTTCTTTTCTGTTTTCGATTCTCGAGTAGGAGCGATTAGGAGACACAAATCTTTTATTACCGCAGCAATCCTTGATTGTGATACGGGAGAATCAGATTGGAGAAATCTAGACTGATTGGGTAGGGAGAATTCCGGATTTCTTTTTTGCAAAGTCGTCGAGTGGATGATTTCTCTGCATAAATTACACAAACTGTGCTTACATTAACAACGTTGAAAAGTCGTCGTCCTTATCCGAGATCTTGTGACAAAAACAAGCACAGAGAGAGAGAGAGAGAGTGTGTTCCACTCCAGATAGATTGATAAGTAGAGAGAGAAAAGGACAGATACCGACGACCGACAGAGAGAGAGAGAGAGAGAGAGTATCGGCGAGAGAGAGGCGGTTGGGGTGTGCATATTTATAGAGGGAGAGAGATCAAAAAAAGAGGAGAGAGAGAGAGATAGATAGAGAGAGGGGTGAGGAGGTGGAGGTGGAGGTGGAGGTGGGGGTGGGGGCCACTGGGGGGGGTGTTTAAACCGGTTCCGACTGCGGGCATATGGTTTTGCTTCCAGAGTGAGGTTGACAGGTCGAGATTTTCTGGTCCGGGACACGTGTAGGGTTTTTGGTGGTCAGTGCCACGTGGACTTGGAAAGCTATGCGGCATGCGACAGCCGATCATGGTGTGGGGTCCAGCTACTGGAGGTTTTAGCCGCCGCGGCTCGTAGCCGGTTAAACTGCCTGATTAGTAGTAGTAATTAGCCCATTGTTAATTAGACAAACAAAATCTTCTTCAAACTGCCTGGTTTAACTGCCGCCGCGGCTCAATTATTTGCACCCCTTCAAGATTTCCATAAATTTTCAAAACAAGCTCAACGACTTCGACCGGTTCTCTCTTCAAGTTGTTTATACTAACTTACAACTTCTTCCTCTCTATTTTTTTTCAACAATGCCATCTTGTCTTCCAAAACAATAAATACTACACTTTGGCATAATGTTTTGACGATTTTTTGGCCGGTCTTTTTATTTGTATTTTCTTGATTTTTATTCCCTCCGTCTCAATTTAAATGTCTATATTTCTATTTTTGGATGTTCTAAAATAAAGTGTCCACTTTCTAAAAATAACTATCAAAACATGCCAAGCTTCCAATTTTACCTCTAAAAAGTTCATATTGATTTGACAGCTTTTTATATTCGTGTTATTTTTAGATTGACAATATCTTTGAATTTATAACATTTTTCCTGATTTTAAAATTTTTGTATAGTAAAACTAATTGAAATCTATCAAACAAGATCCATATTACATATTTTTTTAGATTCATATTGAAATATATAAGCGATTTCCATACATATAATTAACTTCATAATTTTTAAGGTCAATTTTGAAATTTAGAGTAAAAATTTTGACTTTTTAAAATGCACGATTTCCCACATAGAAAACTTGTTTTCTCTTAATTCTTACTCCATTTGGGCACTCCAAAAATTGATGCAGGCACTCCAAAAAACAAAGGAAAGTAACTTTGGATTTACACTGATTTTGAAATGCCTGTATCAATTTTTAGAGTGTCAATATCATTTTCCAATTTTTAACTCACCTGTCTTGATGAGGAAGAAATAGTACATGAGAAATATTAACATTGCCCTCATCTTCCTTTGATTATGTGTTGCACAGTGAATATTTATAACAGGACACAATATATAGAGTACTACGACTCGAACCGTAATGGGTGGGGATTGATTACTATCGATTATAACATGATAGGACACTACCCAAAATTCAATTATTCAATAGATCAAGTTTGGGTTGAACCAACTAAAATACAAAATAAGTAAGTCGTCGGGTCGTTTGTTTGTCCAATGTTACCAAATCAATAATACCAAAGTGATTCAAAAATGAGCAAGCGATTTGTCGCAAGTATTTATATATTCACTAGGCATATTCGTGTTTATTGTGTGCATCTATTAACAATTTTACATGTTTCTGTGATAAGCATAGAATGTTGATTGTTGGAAGATCCAATACCATATATTTTTAGGTCTTAATAATTGTTTAAAGACCCAATATACTTTTAGTTCTTAATTGCGCTTAATTGGATATTGTGAGCTATTAAATTTGCACAAGGCGATTGAATTAGTTCAAGAGGTGGTGGGTTTTTGTGAAGGGAAATAAACCCTTTAACCTCCGTAGGGAAACTCGCCTAATTTTTAGAAGAATCAAGGAAAACATGCATTCAAGCCAAGTCTATCAATGAACAAAATTTGGCACATTAGTTGTTCCCAATTATACTATTACTTGGTTTATTAATAGATTGGTTGGAGCTAACTAGTTTGGGGTAGTTGGGAGATCCAAGATTTTTGTTTTGGAAAGAAGTGTAACGGCAACCAGTATTTGGAGGGAATGCACATCAATATGGATGGAGCCCAAGTTAATTAGGTTTAATTTGGCAATTGATTGGGTAGAACTAGGAGTTTACGACTCTAAGAATTTGATTTGATTAGGAAACGTATGTCTATGAGTGCTAGCCTCATTTGGTTTGCGGTTTAGGCGTTTGGAATGTGACTGTCATTGTCTAATGTCTAATCCTATGTTAGGCCTCTAAGAATTTGATTTTGACTAGGAAACGTATGTATATGAGTGCTAGTCTCGTTTGGTTTGTGGATTAGGCACATGGGATATGACTATCAGCATCTAATCTGATGTCGTTTGGTTTGTGGATTAGGCACATGGGATATGACTATCAGCATCTAATATGATGTTATCTCATCTGTGATTCCCAAAATGGTTGCCGGAATTAATAATCCAACTATTAATTTTAGGAGTGATTTTCAAACTTGATTCTCTTTTAACAATTCACAATTTCTTTTTTGTCTTTATCCACATACTATCAATGGTGGTTTAGAGTGACCTCTAAAATATTGCCAAGAAATCATAGGATATATCAATGCATAAGATTAGTTGATAAAAACTTGTGAGTGTTCAAAACCTTAGTTATTTTTCTAAACTCTTGCTCCAGCCTAATTTTTTTGTGATTGTTTAAATCTAGTCCTCACTTTTATTACTATCAACTTGCTCAATTTTTTTAGTTAGAGGAAAATCACATATTTGTCAACTAGATTAGGGTTCGATCAGTTAAGATTTATTTAGTTTTTTTTAACAAAAATCACAAGCCCTGTAAGTGTAACCTCGCTCTCGTCATGATATATTACGATATGATTCATGCGCTTGCGAGTTCATTTAATTAACTTTCACAAGATTTTTTATATAATCTTGTCAACCCTATCATACTCCGATTGATGTAATTATTAATTAAGGTTTTGAATATCTTAGATATCCGAGCAAGTTAACGCGCATCTCAACTTATCCTGGGGAATCAATTCTATCGTTCACGTGAAGGCGTCCCACTTATAGTCAGAGCAAAGCTTTAAGGGTACCCAGCGGGTCAACCAAACTGCCTGCAAACCCAATCGAGGTATATAAGGTATGGATGCAGACGGATTCTAACATATGAATTTTTGGTGGATCGGGGTTTAGTTTGGGCGACTTTCTAATATATGAACCGCCCAAACCACAACTGAACTTGACAATATCCACGGACGGGTGCGGATGGAGAAAATGACAAACCACGGTGCATGGTTCGGTTTCAAGACCGAACCGCCCAAAATAGTTTGTTGTGCAACCCTACAAAACTGTGTATGGACTGGTCCCAAATAATTTGATAGCACATGAGATGTTTCGAACTTGAAAACTTAGGAATGAGCAAATCATAAATCTCGACCATTAGGCCAACTCTTGCGTTGATTATTAAGTGAGGTTATAGTCAGCATAGGGTAAAAGGATACCAAAAAAAAAAAAGGATAGGAAATAAATGAAACACTGAAACCTAATTATATCAAAAATTATTCAATGCCTCTGGAGCGCCGTCACGTGTGTAACGCCCCCAATTTTGGGTACGTTAAAGAAGCAATTTCATTGAAAAAACTAAATGGAGTCTGGCTCAATATTACAACATAACTCTCACAAAGAGTGTTCTTAATCAACAACATGAGAGATAAACTAGGGTTCCTATCTACTACTCTGCTTCCTCCTCCAATCTGGCCAGCTTCTCGACTCCAAGGGCCTCCAAGGCGTAGAGTTCACCCTGTTCATCTATAAGGTCTGACACATTATACCGGCGTCGCCACCAATATAATATGTCAGGGTCACCAAAGGTAACACCGTGAGCTTACAAAAGCTCAATAGAATATCCAAACCCACTAACCCTTAACTTACAACAATATATCGTAAAATCAACCGAGTACAAGCAGGTTTAACAAAAACGATTAACAATAGCACATTCATATTTAATATTCAAGTATCGTTGGTGTCCATGTTTTTCTGTGTTTCTCCTCCGCGACTCATCGTAGACCGTGTCTCCATTTTCACTTTTCATAACCAAATCAACATTTTCAAAATCCGTTTTTAACACACCCAACCTCGGTTCCGCCGTTTCGGGTTCCCGAGTATCCTCACAATGGTTCCGCTGCACCGGGTTCCCATTGGCACACTTAGCATTGGCTCCTCTCCGCGGATAACCAAGCCACACACCCAACCTCGGTTCCGCCGTTCCGGGTTCCCGAGTATCCCCACAATGGTTCCGCCGCACCGGGTTCCCATTGGCACACAAAACACACACCACACAATGGGCTACCATGTTCGGCCACATTGCGGTTTCCAAAATATTTCACCCTTTCAAAGCACGCGTTTTCGTTAACCACACCCTAGGTGTCATGTTTCTAGCTTTCTCGATTTTCGTGTCTCGTTTTCATGCATAGACTCCGTGGTAGGACTTATCACAAAAGTGAACATTCACAAAGGTAAACATAAATCATTTTTTTGATATCATGAAGCTAAACCAACAAGATCATCCAACTCAATATTGCTAAGCATGCTTGAAAAGATCAAAATATGACTACTTCAAATCAAGCGTTAAAATCTCCTTTTTCGAAAATCGTTCTATCTTACTTTTTGAGAAATTCAATACAACATATGTTTATTTAAGGTAACGTCATTTATCTAACATGCTCATACTTTCATTAGCAAGATAAACTTATTGATAATCATGCATTTTAAACGATAGATAACCTTATCTACTTGAACTAAACAATAAATAACCCTATCTACTTAAAGAAAACGATAAGGGTATTGATACTTTGAATCAAGAACATTCTACTTATACTTAAGGAAGTAAGTAGAGAAAATCTACCTTGATCCGAAACTTAGTCGGGGCCGAATAAGCTAGTTGGAACTTTCCTACGGGCAGTGAAAACTTGCAATCTGGACCGAACTTCGGACGGCAGTAACTCGGTCAATATTTGGCCGAATACGATCGTTCTTGGGTTGAAATTAAAGCTCTCGAAGTGCTCTACGACTTTCGGGAAGGAAGTTGGTCCTAGAAACTACTTTAGGTAGGAGAAAAATGGTGATAAAGGAGAAGACAGTATGCTGTCTGGAAATAAGAATCCGAGATTTTTACTGAACTTCGGATGCCCCTATCTTTGTCATTTCTTCACCGATTTGGATGGTTCTTGGGTCTAACTTGAAGGTTTCGAAGTGCTCTACAACTTTTCCGAAGGGAGTTGGTCCTAAAAACTACTCTAAGCAGGAGAAAAATAGAGATTCGTGGAGGACAGTAAACTGTCTGAAAAATGGAGATGGCAAGTGAGTGAAGTGTGAGTTGAATGGAAGGCATGGGGTGCTATTTATAGCCAACACTTGAGCTCCTCCTTCCTCCTTTATGGCCAGCCATATCTCTTTCCCTCTCTCCCATGGATTTGCTCCATTATCTTGTCATTTCAAGCCTTTCAATCAAGTCATAGCCTTCCATGACTTGTCACTTCCATTTTAGGCCAAATCTTAGGCCATCATGAAGGATTTTTGACTTGTCAAGTCTATGGGGAGGTTGCTTGCAAGAAAGAATATAATCATTGCACTTTGGAAGACTAGAAATGGGTTGGCATGGTCAAAAATAGGCTTAAGGCTATAAGGGTTACTTGTGTAAGTAATCAAAACACAAGCACACACTCCACCTCACTCTCTCCCATCCGGCCCTCTCTCTCTCTCTCTCCCCATTCGGCTCTCTCTCTCTCTCTCTCTCTCTCTCTCTCTCTCTCTCTCTCTCTCTCTCTCTCGTTCTATGTACTTCTAGAAAAATCTAGGAAAGTAAAACCTACGATAGCTAGGCTTAAGAACATAGGTGTGCATGCATGGCAAGGCTAGGAAGCAAAATGATGAGATTCCTTGGCATGACTAGTCTTGTCATGCTTAATGGCAAGTCAAAGGTTTATTAACCAAGGGGTAAAAATTCCCCTAACAATTATGGACCAAGGAGTAAAGGAATATTGGTAATAATTTGATATGACTAGTCATGGGAATCTATTGTCCAAGGGATAATATTTTTCCTAACAATTATGGACCAAAGGTTAAAGTTTTCCCTTGCCTTTATTATCCAATAGGTAGGGTAAGTAATGATGCTAGGTAAAGTGAAATGACTAAACATAGGAATAAAAATGATTACTCCTATAGTCTAATGGTTCAATCGGGTTCGAAGGGTTTCATAAGGCTCAAAGACGGTCAAAAAGGTCCATCTAGGGTTAGGAAATTGTAACTAGATTGAAACGGTAATTAGGATTTTCTAACGAATTGGTTGGAAACTAATTCTACTTGCCAAGTAGGATTTCTAGCCAAGAAATATAATTTAAAGATTTTATTTAACTCACTAGAAAAAAAATACAAGTGCTTCTACAAGCATACTTGTCTTTAGAAAATGACTAGATTGCTCGGCGTGAAAGATATAATTTTATAAGTCTCAAATCTAATTATGACGGATTATTAAAATTAAAAAGAAATTTTTAGTAGCAAATCCAAGTAATTAAAATAAAATTTAAATATTTAACAAAATTTTTATTTACCAAAAATCAGGGTCGTTACAACGTGGCACCCTAGGTCTCTCCTCAACCACATGCATTTCATAGGGCCCAAGCTAGACTAAGTGTGAGAATTCCACAACAATGTGACGTGGGAAGAGATTTGGAGCACTGCCACGTGGTGCCTCAAGGACACCGAATAATCTCTCTATTAGTTACACCTTTCTTCTTTGGCTTTGCTTCTTTTTACTAATTAATTAACAACTAATGGTTGGTTAGGCATGGAGTTGACCACGTTACGACGACGTAACATGACGGATGAGATGATGAAAAATGAGTATATAATTATTAACTCAAATACGCGGCCACTTGTACAAGAGATTCAACTGTCGATCGGCAGTTGTTTTATGCGGCCAACAGTAGCAGTTGGGATTTCCATTGCTTAAATTAATTTATTTTTTTGCATATTTTATTGGCATTTGGTACGCAATTTGCTTCACCAAAAAAACATTAATAAAAAATTAAAAACACTAACGTACGTCAGGGAAGAGATAAAAAACAATTTTTTTTTTTGTACCAAATAAAGAAACAATAGCTACGTAGGAAGGGTTGCAAAAGTTGCACAAGTTAGCCTTTGGTTAAATCGAGTGGCTACAATGGATGTTGATGTTATTGGCATACGAGGACCTTAACCCTATACTATGCTTTTTTTCAACTCTTTTTTTCTAACCTTTTGTTTTCGATGTTGATGTCAATGTTGGTGTCATATCAATAATTTTGTTGATCCGCGTCATTGATGAGGATCGCATGCTTGATCGGATAGTAAGACAGTGAAGTATATCTTTTGTAGTGCCGTTGTGATTGTGACTGTTTTGTTTTGTTTTTTTCTACCTTGGGAGCAATATCAATTGAGATTTCGAAACATAATTTATTTGTTTGTTTTTGTACCAGATTAAATTGGAGGAATACAAATTCTTATTCATTTTTCTTGCCAATAAACTTCGGGGGTGGGAGATATTAACTATCAAGATTGAAATATCTTATCCATCGACGAACCTAAGATTTTCTATAAAAGGCGCGGTCAAAAACACGTGTAGCAAAAAAATTACATGAAAATTAGATTTTTAATGTATGGAAACTAACAAAAAAAACAAAACCCGACAAGTATGTTTTAAGCAAGATATGACAGCTAAAGTCAACTACAAAAAATGAAATTTTTGATATCTGTTTATTTGCTTTGATCAGAATTTGTATGACCAATCAATATCTCATTCAATTGCATTCCAGAAGATAACAACCAATTTTAATATGGATGTGTGACGAAATAATAACGCGTAATAAAAGACCAAAAGAAAGAATATTCCAAACGCAAACAATGAAAGGATATTCCAACTGAAAACAATTGGATAGTTCGCCCTAGGTCCTTGAGTGGTACCGAGGACGTTTCTCAAATGTCTACTCACCGGTACTCCATTGTACTAGTACTAATACAATGGAGTACAATGGGCTTGAATTACTCACGTGTCAACTCTAGTTGGATACAAGATTGTCATTTTTTAGTGTGCATTATTTTCTAAGTCAATTATACATTACACGCCGTGAGCGTTTGAACATGCGAGGCAATTGTGCCTACATTTGCCCCCATTGTGCGTATGTCCTCCTTGACCTTATCTATTGAGATTGAGACACTAATAATTAGAAATATATGCACTCGAATTTTGACACCAACAAAAACAGTTTTGACATTATCACTTTAATTTCAAAAACAAAACCGTGTCATATTTCTTTTTTCCCTACTTTGTTGACGTTCTTTTCATTTAATTTATGTTTATTTTTTGTGTAAGGTTATAGACTGAAAAATAATAAGTATCCCAAAAAGATATACAACACTTCCCTTTATCTCTTAAATCTTAGGAAAATGATAATGTCATAACTGTTTTTGTTGGTGCCAAAACTCTAGTGCATAAAAGAGTTGTACCATGTGTAGTGTATAAGAAATATATGCACTCGAGTTTTGACACCAACAAAAACAGTTTTGGCATTATCACTTCCCTTGTTTTTTCAATGGGAACACAATTACACAACTACTATAAATTTTGAATTTTGCAATATAAATATATAGATATATGTATGCTATACATAATGATGCTATGCTAACCGCATGAGAATAAATTCCATCCACTGCCAGTGTAAAACTCCACTTTTCCATCACCGCCTATTATGGGCCCCACCGAGTGTCTATTGTTATGATCTAAACCGTTTATATTTTAAGACCTGCAATATAGTATTGCCATGCAAAAAATCAACTTGATCGGAAGTCGATAGATATATCAAAATTTGAATTTTGGTTTATAAAATGGACGATCTAATTTCTATCAATAATAATAAAGATAAACTATCCATTTTACAAAGCAAAATTCAATTTTTGATACTTATATCGATATCCAATCAAGTTTATTTTTTGAATGGATACACTATTAATTATGTAGGGTCTACAAGATGAACGGTTCAGATCAATAATAAATACACGGTAGGACCAAAAAAGGTGGTGGTGAAAAAGTGGAGTTTTTCACCGTCGGTAGAAATAATTTAATCTCTAACTGCATTCAGTGATTATGTTTTTAACGTAACATGAATTGCCACAAACTCGCAAGTGGCTGGTTGCCTTAGTGGTGAGGCCTTATTTTTCCATGCACCTGGGTAGAGTTTGATTCCCGTAAGTCTCATTCACTTTCTCCAAGTCTCCTAGGATAACATAGATTATGTTTAACGAATGAAAAAAAAATTGCCACAAACTCACTAAAATGTACGTATGAATAATTTTACCATCATAAGGATATCGCTAATGATATCTGCACCGACGGTTACGGAAACCGTACCGACGGCCACTCGCGGCCGTCTCCGGCCACCGGACGGCCGATCCGAGCCGTCCAAAAATTTAAAAAAAAAAAAACGAGGGGGCAGGCGCAGGAATCAACGGCATCCGAGGTGTGTGCGGGAATATACATATATACACGAAAAAGAGTGCTCGGATCAAACACCTTACACACCTCGGATGCCATTGATTCTCACGTTGGCCCCCTCGTTTTTTTTTTTTAAATTTTTGGACGGCTCGGATCGGCCGTCCGGTGGCCGGTACGATTTTCCTACGGAAACCGTCGGTGCAACTAGTAGTACTCTAAGGATATATTATGCATACTGTAGTGACAGATACGATTGGTACACTTTCATAGAAAAACATGTGACTGGTGATATATACAATTACCATAATATTCATGACACACAAATCTACATCATTCGTGAACAAAGGTATAGACAAACAAGGCGGCTTCTCTCTTTTATTTTCTGATAAGTGGGACGAATGTCTAAACCAGTTTGCACGCATTTAAACCAGTTCTCTTCTATATAAAGTAAGGCTAAGTTCCGCTAGTATTTTTTGAATTTTTCAATGTTCAAATTTGTTTTGCATTTCTTAATTTTGCACCTAGTTTCTGGTCATTATTGATTTGTCTTGTCAAAATAAATCGAAAAAATAAAAAATTAAAACTTTTAGTCTTTTACCCAAGTATTTATTTTAAATATCCAAGATAAAGTTCAAAAAAACCGAGTGCAAAACTTATAAACGTAAAAGTTATCCTTGTTCCTCATGAAAGTCGACTACAAGTTATAAATCAGAATGGGGAGGCTGGTGAAGTAAAAGTAAGGAATTTCAGATAAGGAGCTGATCAAGAGGACAAATATTTGTTTTAAATATTCAAGATAAAACAAAAAAATCGGACGCAAAATAAACAATAGTAAGAAGAAAAAAACTTAAATAAGAACTAAACAAAAAAATTTCCAAAAAACCCATAGCGGAACTTAACCTCGGTTTTCTCACATAAATCAATATTTAATGCATCTATCACCCCCACCGAATTCGACCATTATCGATGTGCTGAGAAGTACGGAGCATTTTCACTTTACGACCATAAAGAGAACACAAAAAACACGTTTCCTAGGGGCATCGGGGAATGCGAAGTCAAATGTTTCAAACGAGGGGCGTATAATGACTTGTTGGGGGCCAGTACTTGAAATTGAAACATCAAAAACAACCGAAAAAGCACGAGGGAAGCTACCACCAACTACCAACACGACCATGGGTACGTACTACGTACCCTCCAATATTGTGCGGAAAGTCGGTACCGCGAAAATAGAACTGCGAACAAGCTGAGCAGAGTTTTGTTATGTTCAAATTTGGCTCGTTTAAAAAGTGAGTCAAAAGTTCGAGAGCTCGAGCTTCGCAACGAGAGCCCAGCCAAGCTTTTGAGTGTTAAGCTCGACTTAATTATCAAAGAAGCCCGAAACTCGAGCTTGAGCTCGACTAGATTACCAAACAAGCAGAATCGAGCCCAACCCTAATGGGCCGAGCTTCGAGCTGCTCGTGGGAAGCTCGGTTCTATTGCGGCCTTATACACAGCATCCAATTAGCAGTCCCACAAGATGATTTGAATCGTTCGTTAATTTAAAAATAATTTTTCGAGTTACTCTAAGAAAAAATACCTGTTCAGTCGGATAACTATAATGGCTACCTCCAATCTTTTCCAGTGGAAATTTTTCAGAGCAACTCAAAAAACTATTTTATAATGTAATAAACAACTCGCAATGCCTCATATCGTTTTGTTTAGAGACCTCGAAATGAGCCCACAAACGCCCACAACATTTTGGCACCAACTGCTAACCTCCACTGTGTTATGTTACCCCATACCCATAGAATCATATACTGTATCTCGGTAGGTGAAACCACGGAAAAAGAAGAAATTACGGTCTTGTTCGGTTAAGAATTTTGGATTTTGAATTTTAATTATTATTCTATTTTTTTCAATTATTATTATTTTTTTTTTCTATATCTCTCTCCAATCATTAGTCCTATTTTCAATTATTACTCTATTTCTCTCTACACTCATTACATATAAATTCAAATCCAAAATCCTAAAACAAACGGTCGGGTTACATTGGTCAAAGATAATAAGTAGCCGTTGCTGATCCAATTAAAAATTTAAAAATAAGAAAGAAATAAAGGAAACACTTATTGCGTTCTGGGGTGTATTATAAATGATTTAAAAAAAAAAGGAATAAAGCACTTATTACGTTCTAGGATCTAATATAAAAGATGTGAGAGACAGGGTCTATTTTTTGGAAGAAAGTTGGAAATAGCCATGGCAACAAGGTTTCGTGTGTGAAACCTGAAAAATCTCGGAGAAAATCTTGTAGATATGATATATAAAGTTATTTGTTTTGTTATTTTGTGTCTTATCTTTGTATAGTTCTTTTTAGGTTTCAGGGCTACGTCGCTTTGTTTCGTTTGTTTTTGTCTCCTTTTGGTAATAAAATTGTTCTTTACCCATAAAAATTTAATCTTTCAATAGTTCCGTACTTTAAATTTTAGTGTAGTTTCATACTTGAATTATTTCCTGTAAGCATAAATAATCGGCAACGTGTCTTTAATCTCTACTTTTGGTGGGTCCAATGTCTTGATCAAAATAAGGCTATTGAATAGTGACTTACCACCTTTTTCAAACAAACAAAGAAAACAGTACGACTTATCTTTCAACGTGAATCTTCAAAAATATGTAATATGGATCTTATTTGATAAATTTCAATTTGTTCTATAATATAAAGTTTTTAAAATCATGAAAAACATTACTGAAATATATATGTAATAAACACAAATGAATAATGGACAAGCAAAATGCGACGAAGGAAGTATTATACTTTTTCGTTCCATATTAGTTGTCAATACTCAAATTCGTAACGTTAATTCCATGCAAAAGTAGAGATTTTCGTGCCTAATATTTTTTTTTCTTGCGCTGATATAAAGACCTCAACTAGTAGGAGTAATTCTTTTTATCGGTAAAAATAAACATTAAAAAATTATGCACATGACCACTCTAATTTTGCATCTAAATAGGAAAATGATTGAGGTACCGAAAGAGGGGAGGGATTTCGTACCGACGGCCGCCGGTGGGCCGTCTCCGGCTACCGGACGGCCGATCCGAACCGTTCAAAAAATTTTTAAAAAAAAATCGAGGCATCCGAGGTGTGTAGGGTGCTTGATCGGAGCACCCCTTTTCGTGTGTATACATATACACACGAAAAGGGGTGCTCCGATCAAGCACCCTACACACCTCGGATGCCATTGATTCCCGCGCTAGGCCCCTCGGTTTTTTTTTTTTAAATTTTTGAACGGCTCGGATCGGCCGTCCGGTGGCCGGAGACGGCCCACCGGCGGCCGTTGGTACGAAATCCCTCCCTCCTTTTCTGTACATATAGCAGTACTCATCTAAATAATATCACGAGTTTTGTAAATACCTAAATTATATTCTTAAGAGAGGAGAGAGATCCCATACACACACATGAGTGTTGTATGCACGATACATATATGAGAGAAACTTATTCACGGAGGCTCCGTGAACAGGAGATGTGCAATCACAGTTATTCATTTGCGTAATTAATAGTTGAGATTCGTTTACAATTTTGACCAGTCACAATTAATGGCTACAGATCACAATTAATTTTCAATCTGAACCGTTCAAAAATACTTTAAACGTACGCAATTGAACTCCGTTAATACTTCTTTACGGAAAGATCCGTAAAGAAATTTTTCTGTACATACATATATTTTGAAAGGGATGTTTGATTGATACCTATACTGTGAAAATAAAAATATAGTGAAAAAGACATCTCATCTTTCCTTGAATAAATAATTCACAAGGAGCCAAAGGGGAAATATTATTCAGTGCTGCTAAGATCTCACGACAAAGGGCTGTGCCAGCTGGCCCCAGCGAACTTTGTCCGTATCACATAAGTGGACCGACCTTTGTGTCAGTCGCACGTCAGTACTCTCTGGGCCACTTTGGTCATCGGTTTGTGTTCGTTGCAGTTTACTGTCTGGGCCACTTTGGTCTAGTTTTTGTCTTTTTTTTATTTTTATTTTTGGCTTTTATAATAACTCAAGTATTTGGGTCAGTTTACATGCACTCTAATTAATTCTGAGAGCATTGTTTCCTTGAGGGAGTCCAACTGAAATCGGAGCAAATGCCCAATTTCAACCGCCCGGTGAACCCGTTGGGTTGCCATTTTGGCTCAGTTGACCGTTTACTAGAGATGTCTAGTGTGTGTAGGACCAGTGGCAGCTAGGGCTGTAAACGAATCGAATCAAGCTGAACTCTGTTAAGTTCAGCTCGGGTTCGTTAAAGTACTAGTCTGGCTTTAGTTCGGCTTGTTAAAATTTTTCAAAGCTCAGGTTCAGCTCGGTCGGATTCGTTAAAGTACTAGTCTGACTCGAGTTTGGCTCAGGTTTAATTTGAGCTTGAACATCTTGGCTTGTTAAACACAAGTGAACCGAGCCGAGCCGAATCTAAGCTTGAATTGAGCTCATCAAAACTCGGGTTTTGTTCAGCTCGACTCATTAAACTCAACCGAATTCAAACTTTCTCATTGATCGTATAGAATTTGGGAGAAAAATAAGTATTGAATTTTATACAAATATAACATTGAAATTTTTTATATTTACAAATATACCTCTAAAGAATGGAGTACTAATTATATTTAATTATAGGTTCGCGAGCTTAACCGAGCCGAATACTGTTAGATTCAGGTTCGGCTCATTTACGAAACGAGCCTAGAATTAAGGTTCAGGTTCAGTTTGCTTAGCAAACGAATCAAACTCAAACGAGCTCTTACTGAACCGAATCTTGAACAGTTTGCGAACGGCTCAGTTCATTTACAACTCTAGTAGCGACCGTGATATTCTCAGTGCCTAAGACAAATTTGTGAGGGGAAGGAAAAGAAAGACCCCTAGGACTTGATCATGACAAAGAGCGATGCTACCACATCGAGCATGTTGCTGGAGATTCGAAATCGTTTTATTATTTTTATTATAAATAATATTCTTTATTCTAGATGCTAAACATTTATTTCTGCAAGTCATTTTTTGTTTCGATTTTGTACATATTTATTATTGATCCCAATATGCAGTTCAGAAAGTCTACGCACACATACAATCTGTGCACAGATTGTGTACAGATTCTGTTATGGGGCCCACCACGGGTCCCACACAAAATCATCCGAGCCGTTTATTAAATGTAAAATATTTTTTCAAGGGTCTCCGTAAAAAATAAGCTCAATCCGATACCTATAGGTGCTTGATCTAACCATATAACTTTTCATTATCCGAAAATATAAATGAAAAGTTAGATGGTTGGATGAAGCACCTATAGTTATCGGATTGAGCTTATTTTTTACGGTGACCCTCAAAAAAATATTTTACATTTAATAAACGGCTTGGATGATTTTGTGTGAGACACGCGGTGGGTCCTACAACAAAATCTGTACACAATCTATGCACGATTGTCTGTGTGTGTAGCAGGACTCTATGCATTTTTTCCCCGAAATTTTTAACACTCTAGTCTAGGGGAGTACGTGATTTCCAAAATGTTTTTCCAGTTTTTCCCACAAAAAGCTACGAGTACATTAATTTAGGCCTATATTTAGTAAACTGCTTCCATAATTAATACTAAAACATACTTTAAACAAAACCGACAAATCGTCAAATACAGAATGCATTAAAAGATTTTTGACTGCAAAAGGTGTAATTATTATTCTAACAACTTTGTCACGTGGTTATGAAAGATATAAAGTTATCCCAAAAAAGGACAGTTTAATAAAAGAAAATCCTAGCTTTCTGAAAAAATCACCAACTATAATTGTTCAGAACATTTATTTCTCCAACTATATTTGTTTATTTATTTTTATGCACTAGTATTTATTATACTTTGGAAGTTGGAACCAGCCAACAAAATGAGTTCACCTTTTTGTTGTCTAAATTATTTTTTTCATCTTAAATAAACAATTATGACAAAAATTTACTAAAAGATTTTATGAAAGATATAAGTAAACCCAAAAAAGGACAGTTTTTTAAGTCTTACATTTTTAGACAAATTGAATATCGGAAAACCAAATATTTTGGTCAGGAGCTTGAAAAAAAGCTCATTAGCAAAGCATTTGGGAAACTCAATAATAATATAGTGCTGAATGAAAAATGGACTTTATCCAATCAAAAGTATCCGGGGTAAAAAAAAAACTAAAAAAAAGGAGTTTAATAGGACGCACTACGTTATACATGATCCAATCACCAACTAATCACTACTTACAAAATTATTTCTTGCTTTCATGCTATTGAGAACTTGATGTTTTTCCCTGCTCGATCGGTCTCGAGTTCAAACTTTTGTAAGTGCAACCAATTCTTATATATAGAATCAATCCGTCCATACGAAAATCTGACGTTATAGATGATCCAATCACCAACTAATCACTACTTACAAAATTATTTCTTGCTTTCATGCTATTGAGAACTTGATGTTTTTCCCTGCTCAATCGGTCTCGAGTTCAAACTTTTGTAAGTGCAACCAACTCTTATATATAGAATCAGTTCATCCATAAGAAAATCTGAAGGGGTTAGTTCGCCAGTAGACGACAAGATTGATTTCTCAACAATTAATCGAAGTGTGCGTATGTAAGTTGCAAAAACGCCTTGAATTATTTCAAAAAAAAAAAACACTCTCTAACACTACCAGGCGTTACACGATTATATGGGCCTACCAAAAATTACATAACAATTGCATGCGAGCTTCCGTGATCGATGAAACAATTGCAAAGATTTCCTTTGCATTATTATATTAAAACGCCGCCGTGGGGCGCCACATAACAATATAAATTTAATTATTTACTTTGTAAAATAATGTGCAGCCTATAATCTAATGGAATATCTTAAAGCTCTTTTAGGGTCCCATGAATGAGAGGTTTTTGTTTGCCGGGTATCACACACGGGCATCCCGTTGGAGATTTCAGTTCTTCAAATGTATTGGACAGTTCGAATTTTAGAAGAAGAAAAAGAGGAGGGAGGGTGGTGGGGCGTGGAGAGAGAGGGGGAATAAATCCGGACCATCCATAATACGTTTGAACTGTCGAAATTACGGACGGATACCGTTACGTGGTACCCACTCGGCACTCGCCATGATTTGAGTTTGGTCTGGTTCAAGATACGTGGTCGGACTGAAGTCCACACGTTGGTTCCGCCCATTTAACCTCACTTTTCCATGAAAATGATGTGGTCTGGCCCGTTTGGGGCCCTTTTTTGTTTGTTTGGCATGATTAAAGCTGGGGATTTTAAAAGGAAAACATTCATGGGAAAAATTGAAGTAGTATAGTAAAAGTGAAAAAGAAGAATAAAAAATCACATCCTTTTCCCTCTGAATATAGCCCTCCACAATTTTTTAATCCAAACGTGTGGTTAATTTTTAGCGTGAGTGAACTGTTATTGATCATATTCTTGCTAAAGTTAATCACGAGTTACGATAAAAGAAAAAGCGTTAACCACGAACAAGAAAGTCCGAGTAAAGCAAGATAAACAATGCTTTACAATAGAGAGGCATTCTATTGTAAAGAAAGCGGAGTGTTTGTTAGAATGTTCCGAGCGGTAAGATAATTGTGTAGCTTGTGTTTTATGTTATGGATTTTGCAAGAGATTCAACAACTTAAATGCAAAAAAGAGAAAAGAAAGAGTGTTCGAGAAAATGAAGTGAAAAATTCGAATTTACTTATTCGATCTCGTATCAATTTGTTGTTCGATATAGAATTTCCTCAAGACAAATTTTGTAACCCAAATCAGATTAATATAGCAATATGGACATCATGATGTTCTTTCACCTTTCTTGTGTTTGTGCAACACATGGGGAGTAGGTAAAGTAGAATTGGGGGATGGTGTGCGCAGTGGTGTGGCAGCACCATGCTGCGCACCTCCGAGCTATCGGATCGTGCATCCGACAGCTTGAATCTCATTTCGACAATGAACGATTCTCGATCGTTGGTTGCCAAAATAAGATCCGAAACCGTCTGATGTACGATGCGATGGCTCGGAGATGCACAGCACCAACCCGAACTCTAGGTAAAGTAACGAGGTCTTTTCTTAGTCAATATGCTTATTGCTTTCATTTCCCACTAGAATTTTGAAAACATCTCCCTTTTCTTTTTCTTTTTCTTTTCTTTTCTTCTTTTCCGTTATCATTTCTCGTCCTGTTTTTTTTTTTTTTTTTTTCCTTTTTTTTATCAATAGGTAAAGTAATGGTGGTTCTGTGCTGACAAACTACTATTACCTCGACTCCAAAAGATTGTCTGGCTTGCAGAATGAATGAGGACTTAAATATGTCTACATTCACTCTTTCTGGACGAGACAATCATTGCATGTCTGGTTTCTGTGTTTTTGTTTTTTTGGGTACATCGGAAATCATGGTTTCTAATTCTATAGTGGATATACATATTTCGTTATTATACCATATTTTGAAACAATTGATTTTGTCTTTTCATTTCCACGGTTGGCCATATCTTGAGTCTGAACACCTCAAATAACATTGCTCATTTCACGATATTCTCATATAGTCACGCGAAAAGATTTGTCGTGTGATTCCTTATGATAAAAGATGAGAATCATTATTATTTCGTTCGATGGTAGTGTTCCTCTTGTGGTCGATCGTCTCATCTAGCTATGTTAAAAATTAGATTGATCGGATATTAGATAGGACTTGATCGAATGGCCAATTTGTGAGACAGAGAGAAATAAGTAGTTTGAGTCTGAACATCTTTTTATCTTGTGACAATTATACCTTGATCCTATGTATAGAAAACATGGGATCACATCAATTCGAGTATTCACATAAACAATAAACACTTTGAGATTTAAAGAATGAGTAACTCGGTTCATCAAATAAGACCTCTGTGAGTTCTACTTTACAGTATTACACGAAAAATCACATGAGAGAATTTTTACCCTTACCTGTCCCTACACAAAGTAAATAAACCAACTGTAATCAGGTAATGGGTACAGTGGTGTTGGACAAAATATGCTCAAGAAAAAAGCCAGAGAACACCAAAGAAAAACCTATTAATAAAACCGAAAAAGTTCATGAATATTATTTTAGAGATCAATAGAACAAAACAAGAAATTATGAATTAACGCATAAAATAAAATTAAAAAAAAGGTTAAACGTAGTGGCATTATTTAATACTACAAGACGCGGAGATCAGGGCTTGCATTTGTCATTTCAAAGGTGACGATCGATAATGATAAATATTTATATTTGGCACATATTTACACATCATCCACCAATCGGGGCTCATTTTCATAACAATAAAACGTTAACACAATGGTAACATATTTGAGACTATGCTGATTAATTGAATTGTTGATAACAAAATGGTGGTTCTGTACTAATTAATTACTATTACCTCGACTCCAAAAGATTGTTTGACTTGCGGAATGAATGAGTACTTAAATATGTTTACATTCATTGATGCAAGGAACATAGCAAATCACTCAGCTCACTGTTCATTGATGCAAAGAACATAAGTAAATTATTAACATACTGCATGCTAGCTAATGTATTACTACTAGATATCATGTAAGGGCGTACTTTTTTATATGTTATTACCTCAGGATGTTCAATTCAATATTTTACCTTCACATCGACTAATTTTGGGACACTAATCACGTCGTCCACCTATCGGGATCCATTTTCATAACCATGAATATTGGTTAACACAATGGTAACATATTTCACCAGACTATGCTGACTAATTGCGTTGTTGACAACAAAATGGAGGTTCTGTGCTGATTAATTACTATTACCTTGACTCCAAAAGATTGTTCAGCTTGCAGAATGAATGAGAACTTAAATATGTCTACGCTCACTTTTTCCGGACGGGACAGTCTTTATAGGGTGGAGGAAGTAACATATAATTTTTGAAAGGAACTAGAGATTGATACCGGATTTTTGAAGACAAAAAGATTGATTTATATTGGAAGTGAATGCATGAGGCATTTCATTGAAAAGATTACACGGACGCTTACATTGCATGTCTGGTTTCTTTTTTCTTTTTCTTTTTTTTGTACATCGGAAATCATGCTTTCTAATTCTATTGTGGATATATTTCTTTATCATACCATATTTTTTAACAATTTCATTTTCATGTTTGACCATTTCTTGAGTCTAAACACCCCAAATAATATGGCTCTTTTCACGATATCCTCACGTGCAAAGATTTATCGCGTGATTCCTTATGATAAAAAATGAGAATCATTATTGTTTCGTTCGGTGATAGTGTATTAGTGTTCCTCTTGTGAGTCTCATCTAGCTATGTGAAAAATCAGATTGACCGGATATTAGATAGGACTTGATTGAATGACATCCTATTTGTGAGGAGGAGAAATAAGTAGTTTGAATCTTAACATCTATTTATCTCGTGACAAATATACCTTGATGATCCTAAATATAGACAACGTGGATCACATCAATTTGAGTATTCACATAAAGGATAAACTTGAGATTTAGAGAATGAGTAACTCGGTTCATCAATTAAGACTTCTATGAGTTCTACTTTATACTGTCACTTGAAAAATCACATGAGAGAGTTTTTACCCTAACTACTTGTCCCTACAAAAAGGAAAAAACCAGCTTAATGGGTACAGTGGTATTGGACAAAATATATATGCTCAAGAAAAAAGCCAAAGAACACCACACAAAAAAAAACCTATTAATAAAACCGAAAAAGTCAATGAGTATTATTTTATAGATCAACAAAACAAAACAAGAAATAATTAAATGTTAGTGCATAAAATAAAATAAAAAAGTCAAACATAGTGGCATTATTTAATACTACAAGACGTGGCGATATGAGCTACAAGACGTGGTGATATGAGCTACAAGACGCAGCGATCTGGGCTACAAGGCGCGGCGATTTGGGTTTGCATTTTTCATTTCAAAGGTGGCGGTCGATAATGATAATCAATTATATTCGGCATATATATTTACATCAGTGAGATCATCTATACAATAGTATCTCAATCTGGTTGGTTGACCTTAATGGGTCAACGAAATGGGAGGCTAAGATTAGCTAAGGTGGTGGTCGATAATGATAATCAATTATATTCGGCATATATTTACATCAGTGAGATCACCTATACAATAGTATCTCAGTTTGGTTGGTTGACGTTAATGTCAACAAAATGGGAGGCTAAGATTAGCCGTAAGAAACGGGGTTGATTGGCTAAAATATCATGATCGTGATGTCCGTCGCGAGTCGATACAATGCTTATTTTTAAAAAGGCCATTAATTTTATTATCCACCAAAAAAAGATACAGAAAAAAGGCCAATTGGGTCAAAGGAGAAGGGGGCACTGGCTTTTCGAGCGAACGAACGAACACACATACACACAATCTCTCTCGATGTCGATCCGTGTGTAGTGTTTCACTTCTTACTAATTAGTAATGCATAACGTGACGGAGTGAGTGATGGTATAATAAGAAATCTAAAATAGATAACAGGCATAGAATATGAGATGGAGCAGCCGAATGGTAAAGTCGAGTAGTAGTTAATTCAACAGATTAATATAAAGTTAACAATCGTGCAAATATTCGGCGGTCTCAAGAGCATTTTGGATTACGACAAAAGTCAAACTTGCAAGCTCGGGATGATAATTAATCCATTTCCTATTAGTATGATCGACCGACTCAATTCATGGCGATTCTGTGCCCCATACAAATCTGCTCCTGTATCCTTCGGTTATTGAAATTATTAATGAATTTCTCAATTTTTCCACCAAAAAAATATTTAAAATTTGAAGAGTGAGTATGAGGATATATATATGAGATTCAATACATGAGTTTCCTATCTATTTATGAGATTCAATACATGAGTTTATAAAAATGAGGTTGGAAAGCTAGAGTCTTTAAAACATCAAAAGGGTTAAGAGTACCGAATGTGAATTTTGTATGAATAATGTAAAAAATTTAATACTTTGTTTGGAACTTGTGGAAGAGAAGGAAAAAGAAGAAAAAAGTAAATATTTTCCCCCTCTCTTGTTCGGATTCCTATAGAAAGAGAAGAAAAAATAACAAAAATTAATTCAACTTTTCTCCTATTTTGCTCTCCAACTTTCCCTCTACTTTCTCACTTAATTATTTTTCCTTCTTTTTTCTTTTCTTTTCTTTTTCACAAGTTCCAAACAGAACATAAGAGTCATTTGAAGAAGTGCACTTCCACATCAAGAGAAGTGGTAAAAGTTGCATATAAACTTTCAAGAGCGTACGTAGTTGTAGACTAGGGGGGATTTGAAAGGTTTTTATTCTCTCTCTTTCTTGAGATTTGAAAGGAGTATACAATACAACCCTCTCTTTTTTTCAAACCACAAAGCAAAATTTACAACTTTTAGCATATTTTTTTTTTTGGTTTCTGATTTTGCCACTCCTTTTTTTGTTAACGATACTCCCTTGCAAGTGTATTTTTGCACCGTCACTCCCTTTTTTATTAATGCCACTCCCCTGCAAGTGTATTTTTGGTGCATAAATACACTTGCAAGGGAGGGCATTAACAAAAAATGGAGTGGAAAAATTATTTCTGCTTTTTTTTTTTCAATATTGTATAAATTAGCGGGAGTTAGCCGGGTGTTTGTAAGTCAAATCCATACGGAATTTCAAAAGCTATTCATAGCCCTGAATTCCGAACGCTCACGAAGACTCAAACCCTGACCTCCCACATAGTAAGAATAAGAGTTACCAACTGAGACAGGAGCCTATTGGTAACTTTTAATTACCACTTCTCATGGATTCATTTTGGAGACATGTTCTTTAAATACTACGTATCTGCCGGGTGAAACTTATTTTGCTAATGCCCTCATGAGATGCTCTAAGCTCGCCATATCTTGACCATTTTGTGTATATGTTTATGTGGGACCCATTTGATGTGGTTGAAAGTCTAAGCAAGCTACCTTAATTAAAATTAAGAACATGGTTCCCACAATGATTTCAAAAGTAACGGTCACAATTAGAAGTCACCAACCCAAGAAAAAATAAAATAAAACGAAATTAAAAAGAAGCAACAAAGAAGAATCCTTCAATCAAAGGCATAAAGAAATACTAGATGATAAAATATGCCTTTTCACTATTGGAAAAATAAAGTTCGTTAATCTCACTATAATTAGTGGCGAAGGCGGCTGCATTCTATTTATATTATTTTATCTTTTTCTGAACTACACTAATTACCTCCAACTTAAGTTCTAAGCTTGTTTGAAATCTAATCCCTCTTCCTCTAATTCAAATTAGAAAAAGCTTACAAAATACACAACTTTCAAACACAATCTGTGTCCAGAGCCGTTTGACACGTGTATGGAATTCATGTGCATCGAACGGCTTCGGACACATTTGTGTCTTGAAAGTTGTGTTGCTAGCGTTGCTAAAAATCTCGAAATTGAGGGATGTTTTCTATTTCCATCCCATCATAGGTTGTAAAAGAATTAGGAGCAGCACAATCATTTCCTTTCTCCACCAACTTCGTTTGATAGGAAATGCTTGAAACAAATATGTTGGAATATCTGTGTTTCTAAATACTGCACTTGATCATATACGTATTTTCTTTCTGCCAGAGAGAAACTCGACTTTTTTTAAAAAAAAATCTCACCTTGCAGAAAATTATGCAGTAAACTTCAGCAAAACAGCGTGCAGGTGTGACCGTGTGGGTTCCGTTTCTTTCCTCCGATAGGGTTGCTAGTGGCGGCATGGTGGTGTTTTGGAGGGACTGTTTTCGGCAACGATGCTTCAAGAATGTGCAGACTATTATGTTTTAGGTTTTTGGGTTTTCTTGGGCTGGGCCTAGCTCTTTGCGTTAGGTATTGGACTTGTATTGTTAAATCTGGACAGTTATAGGCCTTTTATCTTTTGTGCTTATTGTATTATCTGGACATTTTAGACCCATAGGTGTTAAGGGCTTTGTCCCTTTAGGTGTGTATGGGATTTGTTCCCATCGGCTGTATTTTTCCACATTTGGTTGGAATTTCCTTCCCCTTTCCCCTCTTAATAAAATGTTATTTGGCCGATTAAAAAAAAAAACACCGTGTAGTAATTTGAGTTTGTTGATAGGTATACCATGTGGTTTCTGTATAGAACTAGTACTGCTTCTGGTTTTTGCTCTTTTTGAGCCGTGTAATTCGTCTTCTTTTTTCCACAGCGAAAGTCAATAGTACTTATAATAAAAAAAGAAAAGAAAGAAGGACAGCATCAAATTATTTTTGTAGCAAAAACAAAATTTGATGCCTTTTTTGTTTTAATAACAAGTGAACTTGGCCTCAAGTCATTTTATCGTATCACTCGATATATGAAAAAATTCTTTTTTTTTTTTTGGTTTGCAAAAAATGCTAAAAAGTTTTCGGTTTGTTTGTAGCACTGCAATTTCTCTGGCCAAAAAACCGTATAGGAGGGTAGGTAAGCGGTGACTGGTGAGCATTTTTTTTTTTTTTTTTAAGAAAAGAGTAGGTAAGTTGTAGTAGGTTGATTAATAGTATTGATGATCCAGTTGGGGGAATGGGGTAGCTGAAATTTTTTTGATTTTCTCTCTATAACTTCGCATCCAAGTCCGCTTGCGCACCCTTTAACTAATACCGAAGGACGAATCACACCGTCCACTTCTAGGGGGCTGTCAGGAGCCCATTTATGGACTAGCCTCAGAAGAGTTAATGCCACTTAAGAAATTTCGAACCTGTTCAGACTTTACAAGAAAGAAAACTCCTAAGTCTCAAGCTTTAATTTTTCATGCCTCATGCCCAGTTCTCTTCTACCTATAGGCAATCCAATCCATAGTCATGTGCCCTCAACCTTAAAAGGGGAAGTTGTTGCACAACTTTAAATCTACGATTAAACAAAAGGGAAAAGAAGAGAGTAGAATCTTCAAAGACGTTTTTTTGATCATGATGTCATGATGATGTCAAGGAACAGTAACGACGATAATAAACGTGGCAATCCTGTTCGGTTTGGGTTTTGAGATAGGAAAAATAGTTAAGCACATAAGTATAAATACACAGAGCTTAACGTTTCTTTTTCTCTGAACCATTCTTTCTTCCCAGGCCAGGTTGCCCTGCATCTACCCCTCAAGCCATCCTTTTCTAAGGCCTCCCGCTAAAACAAAAAATACAAAAAAGAACATACTATGCCAGAATAAATGAAAACATGGGGAAAAAGAATTAACTCTAAGTTATCAAAATCCCAGGCATAGACAGGAACGATATACACTGTACACGACTGTGCCACTAGAGCTTCCTTTTCTTTTGCGGAAACCATGGTACAGTCATCAAGCTCTTTCTTTTGCCCAGTATCCAGTCATCAGGCTCCGCTGAGAACTTGTTTGAACCGCTATTCTTCGTCAGTCAACCAAAAAAACAAAAAAACAACTCTCCAAGTGCAGCTAGGTTTCAGCCATTTAGCTTGGCCAAAAATTCGCTTAGATTGTATTCATCAGTGTACTGTGATTGATCCCAAAGCTCGTCTAATCCACCAAGAACAGCTTTTAATCCCTTGCCAGTACCGGCAAATTTGGAGTCTCCATCACAGTTTCCATCTGAACCCTTTGGAGCAGCTCCCTGGATATGAAAAATAAGTATAATCCCGACCCAAAGCAAGGGAAAAAAAGAAAAAGAAAAAAGAAAAAAGAAAAAGAGCAATTATTGTCTTGCCGGGAAAATATTACTATTGCAGGTTGCTTGGTAAAATATAATTTGCTTTAAGGGGACAAAAAGTCGTATGGTACATAAGGCCCAAAAATAAACACCTAGAAACAATCATTCCCACTGATAAAAATGTTTTAACGCAATTTTATTTTTCAATTTAACATTCGTCACCTTATTTTTTTAGCTAGACTGCTGGCCAACATGGTTCGGAAAACAATTTCAATTGGTCATTGCTGAATTTTTCCAAAAAACAAATCACTTCAAATTATCAAAAACAGGTCTATTACATTCACAACACTGCCTAATCTCATAATCGTGAACCATACCTTTTTAGTCTCTGTCGTTGCGAACAGATCAAGCAATTGGTCGGTGTTCATTGTTTTCAGACTAGCATTTTCTGCGTTGATGACAGCATTAGCTACCATTAGTTTGAACTCCTGGAGGCTCATCTTTCTCTCCTCCATTGTTCCTCTCATGATGAGACGGTGTACATTCACCACTTTCCGCTGACCTAGCCGGTGTGCTCTGTCCATTGCCTGCAAATGTACAGGAACATGACATAATGGATCTCTAGCAATAAACAGAAGTAATCGGCTTCTCACAAGCCCTTCTTGATGGAAAAGCCGAAATCTTCACACCCTCAAGGTTGTAAAACTGCTTGCTTGTTTTTACCTGCTTGTTCTCACATGCATGCTAACACTTGAAAGACTACAACCGATATCGTAACATGATTAAGTAGAAAGATAGAACACAGAAATTCTCCATTTTTTACAGTTTTTAATTTTTTGCAATGTGCCAGAAGTACACCACTATATTCCAAGCCATACACATCTTATGTTAGTATATGGATGAAGCTAACTCGATAAGACCCCTTTTCTGAGCATGATTCTAACAAGAAGATTTGGTCAACAAGTTCTACGTCGAACTCTAGTTTGTTACTTAAGTTTGGTGGTAAACTTCAGCTTGTACGTTGGATTCCTCATGGCGCAAGTCATTTCATTATTTCCTTTGTTTTGTATCGATCACATGTAATATATCCCTCCAAGTAATACCAACTACTTTTTCCGTACCCTATCATTAATTTGTATGTCCATACCTATCATATTCTTTTAAGACCATATCGTACCCATACAGTGCTTCATAGATTGTACCAAACTGGTGAAGAGGATATAAATAATGCACCACCATCTGTGAGCCGGGGCAAGTTTTTCAGTTTCGGTACATTTTTCTTGTGACAATCAGTCTAAAAGCCCCATGTGAAAAGGTAAGCCGTGTCAGATGGATGGCGATTTTCAGTAAATAAATAAGATAGATTATGTATGTGGGAATCAAACTATTGAACTAGCAAAACAAGAATCATATCTAAAAGAGACAAAATTTTGATTTTCATAATAAGGCTTTTTTACCTTTTTGGTCCTCAAAGTATTAGCTTTTGGTCAATTTCGTCCCCAATGTAAACATTTGACCAATTTATTACCCAATGTTTAAAATTTGCGTCAATTTGGTTCCTATCCATAACGCCGTTTCTTGATTCCGTCAAAAGAGGGGGCATTTTTGGTATTTCACCTATCATCATCTTCCTAGCCTGTACCCAAAGAAAGAAAGAAATCAGCCGGCGGTCCTTCCCACTCATCCTCTCTTCTTTCCAAGGGACCCCATATCCATCTCCACTCTCCTCTCCACTTCCCTACAACCAAACCCACACACCAATTCCTCATAAAAATCCCAACCTGGCCTCCTTTCCTCCACAGAACCCCCAAAACCCACCACCACCAGTCAGCCTATTGATGGCCCCACATCCGCTCCAAATCCACGTCCCAAAACACCCACCTCGACCCCCCAATGGTTCGGCTGGAATGCGAACCCAGTTGGTATGAAGAACAAAACAGAGAAGAGGGAGAGAGAGGGCCTCGGTAAATCGACGAACGCCGGTCGAAAAACGCAGGTTTGTGGTGCCATAAGAAGGGGCTCAGGCCAAGGAGCAGAGTACAGGTGAAACTAAAAATGCTTTCCTCCGACCTCCTGAGCACGCCCAATTCTTTTCAGCTCCGATTGGCCTTCAATTGAAGAAAATCCCCCTGCCGTCTTTTAACGTATGCAAGTTGAGAAGCTGGATCGTCAAGCTCGAGTGGATGTAGTTAATGGTATGTGAATTGATATCAATTGGGGTCTGGTATGTTGGATGATTTGTTGTAATTTCTGTGTGTAATTTCCCAGAGATAGGGTTCAATTCTGCCTAATTTATTTGGGTAATGAAGAATGGTTTCGAATCCTAGAGATTGGTTCATCTCTGATTCTACTGAAAATGTGAGGTGAGAGTACCAATAATGTCCCCTTTTTTTACGGAATCAAGAAACGGCGTTATGGATAGGGACCAAATCGACGCAAATTTTAAACATTGGGTACTAAATTGGTCAAATGTTTACATTGGGACGAAATTGGCCCCTCGCTAATACTTTGGGGACCAAAAAAGTAAATAAGCCTCATAATATAATATTTAAAGACAAATACCTCATGCAAAAAGTAGATCAATGTAGATGAACTAGCAAAAGAATCTACGTATTTTCTATACCTGAAGATCCCGCATAGGATTCCAGTCATTCTCCACGAAAATAACAGTGTCAGCTGATGTTAGGTTCAAACCAAGTCCACCAACTACATGAAGAGATTGCAACAATGAGTGAAATCCAAAGCACAAGTCTTGTGTGCGGTAGCCAATAAGTCTTACCATGAGTAGTGAGCAGTAGTGCATCAATAGTAGGGTCTGAATTGAAAGCCTTTACAATGTCAAAACGCTTTTCTGGCTCAACCGATCCATCCAGCCGCAAGTATGTGACACTGCTAAACAGCATTCACAAAATCGTAGATCAATGAAACATGTCACTAGAATGGGAAACGTTCTTTACCAGCAAGGGGAGATTTTTTTCCTCTAAGTTCGATGAAACCAAATCAAAGCAGAGATTAGTTAGCGTAACCTTCCAACAAAGGGATACAAAAGTCTGATTCAAACAGTATTTGGTTGGCATTTGCAATTCTAGACTTGGGGCAATTTAGGGTCTCAAGCTTCAGATCTCACTATTTATGGTTTTTGAAAGGTAGGAAACAGGTCCAAAAAGAGTCGAAAGTTCCAAATCCCGGTTGTAGATGTTCAGTTTGGGTTTTAAGAAACAGGTCCAATGGGGTTTTGTGTTTTTGACAGGCAACAGCTTCAGATCCCTGTTGAACAAGGTTTACTTCAGACTAATGAGTGACTTTAGGATGTGAAACAGGCCCAAAATTGACTGGGTAGGGTTGATATTAGGCTAGATCAAGTGAACAAAGAGGTAGAAAGAAGTGTTTAGAGCTCCGGCAAGACTTTTTGGCGATGAAAGGGTTCCAGAAAGGTTTCTGGCAACCCTGAGGTGGTTTTTTGGGGCAAAGTTTAGCTATGATGCCAAAGTGATGTAACCAGCATAGATTGTATGGAAAGAGAGACCTTCCCAAATTGCGGTACAAAAAGTCTACCAATGAAACTTCTTGTCTTAAAATGATGAAAATTCCCTGCTAAAGACCCTAATCACTTATTTAGGTTAAGACACATCAAAACCCTCTACATATAATGAGAGATCCATAATTTGAACTACTACTACTAAAATAGACTGCATTAGAGGTACTTATGTATCCTTATCAGTTGTTGCTCAGCATACCCTGAGAATATCAATGACTAAAATTGGACTCAAGTGATTAGCAGAGCCTGCTGGAAAACCACCACATTTTTCTTTGCTTCTATATATTTATCACCAAAATGGGTGAAATAACAAATTTCAGACCAACCACCAATTGACCATGCCAGCCACATTCAAGAACAGGTAGAATCTGCATTATCTCCATTTTGTATGGAAATTGGAGAGACAATGCGGCCACACATTAGCCCACGATCTTGCAACGCTAAATCTGAAACCGAGAGTGGTTGCCAACCACTTATCTAACATAAAATTGGAAATCTCCCTATCGCCTAAACGTACATTTTAAAAGAGTACTTTTCTATCGCGCTTTTGGTAACAAGGCAGACTTAAGGAAATTCTTTTTCCTTATCTGGACAAAATTTACTAAACTATATCGCCTAAAAGTTTTGTACGAAGCTGAAACTCCAAGCAACAAATGACAAATCTACGCACGTGTAAGGATTTTATCAACCTCCTTAGACACCACATATTGGATCTACCCGACACTTCAATCCTGCCATTACTCTACAATGTAGACAGCTTTCTGCAGATTCAACCCATGCTCATTCTATGAAATGAGGCTGCACCTTAAAGGTAACAGCTGAGACCGTTATGCTCCTCCCCTTGATTATTGAAGCAAGTTCCTTTTCCCGCTCTCAGTCCGATAAATTGACAATCTAGACCCAACACCAAAACCAATGTTTGTAAAGCAAGAAACCATTTGAAATAGAGAAACTAAATCAACACAAATGAGAAACAGGATAGTTATAGCTAACTATAGCTACATATGTCTATTGCAAGATTTTTATTACAATGTGAATACCAGAATCAACAAATCAAATCACAAAAATCTCAAAATATTAGCTGCATCGCTGTCAAATAATAGTTTGAAGAGATGATGTATAGAAAGTTTCTTTTGCAATTTCTTTCATCTAAATATCATTTTGGAAAAAAAAACCTACAATTACAATAAAGCAGCCGAAGACTCACCTCTTCATATGCACGTGAAAGAGGTCTCTTTCAATTATGTCAAGAAAAGCCTGCACGCAATGTCACTGTTAACGTAACAGATCACACGAAACAGCACAAACTCGCTCAGAAAGAAGATTTTCAAAGATGAAAGAATCATTACTTTATTCTGGGCAAATATCAACACTCTGTGCTGGCCAACGTTTACGGAGCCTTCAGAACTTGAGGCCACGACACCTATTCCACACTCTTCAAGAATCTCCTGAAGAGCAACTAATTTTGGAGAGTGGTGGAGTTTATGAAGTTCTGAAATAATGTCAGCATTGGCAGGGAAAAGCTCTGACAGAAGGCCAGACAATGAATGTGGAATCTTTTCACCAATGACAAGTAATGGATGACTACAAATCTTCATCACGTACGGAAGTGACTGAAACATAATAAACAAGGGAAATAAGTCAGCTACTACAGGTGAGATGAATTACAGAGAAAAAGCTGTCTACCTGAAAAATATGAGTTGAACCAGACGAAGCACTTCCTTCTCCTGTATCCATCTCTTTTAGGTTTGCCATGCTTGAAATTTCTTGTCTCAAGGGACCAAAAAAATATTCATAAAGTTTAACTTGAACAGGAGTCAGGTCACAATATCTGTCCTGAATAATTTTCTCTGGCAGATCAGACAAGACCTCCTCTTTTGTTCTTCGAAGGAGAAAAGGCATGACCTAGTGGAAAAAAAAAATTCAGCCAAAAAAGTGGAAGCATGCATTTGATATTTCAAAGTTATCTCCACCTTTAAGGAATAAGAAAAAGGTAAGAAGAGGGACCTGCTTATGTAACGCTTCCATGGCAAGTGCCCCTGCTTCAGCATCCTTGGCTGAACACTTGGCATCCCTTGCTGCCAGCAGTGGTTTTCCATAAGTGGCTTGGAACTGCAAAATGATTCAATGCATTGTCTTTACACTCGTAATATGGCAGGAAAATAAATGCAAACCAAAGGAATGAGGAGACAGACACTACAGATACCTCTTTACACAATAACTCTCCTTTTGCATAATATGGTATCTACTTATAAGGGATTCATAATCCCAAATAAATGTACATCAACATCTATGTTTATATAACTAAATATGCATGTATCAATCCAATATATAAATCCATGCATAACCCATTTCTTATGTATTTATGGTCTTACAAATAGGCTTGCAGAACCATATCATATAACTCAATCTGGAACATGAATCCTGCAAGTATATAGCAATTTATGGTGGAAAATTACATGTGTGTGTGTGTGTGTGTATAAATGTTTTTACAGATACAACTTTTGCATGTTAGCAGTGTTACAATATGTATTTTGTTTTTTCTTCATAATAAGTTAGTCTAGTCTTTTACTTCTTTCTTAGGGTTTGACTCTCTTCTGTTACATTCTCATGTTAGTGCGCAATATATTATTATATTTTCTTCTCTATGGCTTTCATGCTATCAGAGCTGCATCCATGGTTGCCGAAGCCAGCTTCTGACCAGAAAACTGAGATTCTTCTCGTTAAGCTTGTGGGATAATGGTACCAGAGATGTCAAAATGCCTATGGACTCCAAGGCTGGAAACATGCCGAGTTACTTAACAATTTGCAAGTTAATAATGCTAGGATTTCCTTGATTTTGTGATGCAACCAACTCAAGGAAATAGATTGATTAAGAGAGAGAAATCCCAAAATGGAATACAAAAGAGTCCAAGCTTCTAATAACTATGATCAATATATCAAAATGGTTCAATGCACAGGTCCATATGGTTCAATGCACACTTACAGTTCCATTTCATACCACCATGATGCAGTTACTAGTGGAGGTGAAATTTCGCATTATTTACAATTGGGCCCAACTTTTCTGCCTTGTAGTCAGTTACTAGCCTTATTCACATGCTTCACTTTTTACCATCAACATATCTCTTAGTGACATGCACTGTCAGCATATATAAGATTATCCAACAAACAGTGAATGAAATAAAAACAGCCACCGACTGAACTACATTCAACAGCAATTTGCAGGCAGGAAAGCAAGAAAAGTTGTAACTCAAGATGGAAAATACATGCCTGTCTCTCAGTTCCAAGAAATCCTGGCATTAGAAAGTCAAAAAGGGACCACAGATCCAAGACATTATTCTGTAAGAAGAAGCAAATCATTTGTCAGACAACTTTAAAACACATTTGCAATGCTCTCTGTTTAGATTTTAAACCTGAATCGGAGTTCCACTCAAAATGAGGCGGTGTTGGGCCTTCAACTGTTTCACAGCACAGGTGATTTTAGACTTGTGGTTCTTGATGATATGACCCTCATCTAAAACACAATAGTTCCACAAAAGCTGTTCAAGGTAATCAACATCTTTACGGACCACATCATATGAAGTAATAATTATATTCTTTCCATCAAATTGACTTCGAAGTAAAATTCGATCTTGAGCAGAACCAACATATCGAAGTGTTGTTATTACAGAGGCATCGATGAACTTCTCTATCTCATAGACCCAATGACCAACTAGTGTCGATGGGCAAATAATAAGGGATGGTGGAGGATCCCTTCCATCATTTGCAGCACGGTGCTCTACTACGTCTGATGCCAGAATAGCCGATGCTTGAAGTGTTTTACCCAGGCCCATATCATCACATAAAACTCCATGAAGGTTAAAACGCCTCAAAAAAGCCAACCAATTTATACCTTCCTGTTGGTACCTGGAAGCAACAGACAAGCAAATTTAACTTCCAATCTACCTCAAGTAATGGAGACTAAACTGGGATGCACTTTTCCTTTTTTAACGAAGTATTAAACTTAAAAGAGGATGAAAAAACTTAAAATGCCCCAGTATACTCAGGCTAACACTTGCCACGTCATTATTACAAATAAAGCAAACGTACTGAGCGAGTGAGACAATAATAGTAGTAAAGATACTCATTCAGAAAAGCCATCTTACAGACTTTAAGTAACAATTTGGACAATACACACACACTGTCTACATGAGCGTGCATATAAGAGGATAAAATTCTGTAGATCCTATATTACATAGTTCCTCTGGTCCAGAGGTCATAGTTTAGGTGGCTGTGGTGGCTGGAAAGTTTTGCTCTGGGTTAGGGTTAGGTTTTGGGGTTTCTTGAGCTGGGCTTGGCCCATGCTGTGTATGGGTTTTGCTTTTTAGGTGTTTTGGGCTTGGCCCTTGGGTGTTCTTGGGCTTTGTCCCATCCGGTTCTTTTTTTCATCCAACCTTTGGTTGGATTCCCCTCCCCTCTCCCTAAGAACATACCTTTATTTCACCAGAATGGTAACTGCACACAAACTTGATCTCAACCAGCTGAACTCAAATAATGTTGCACATAGCGAGAAAGAAATTTCAAAACAAGAAGGGTAGAGAATAGGAAGAAAGGGATCAACAAAAGCACTGTAACTATAGGGATGGCAATCATCGATACGGTTTTTAACCAATATATTTTAACCGTGGTTATGATTATGGTTTTTAATTTCAAACCGACCGGTTTGGTTTTGGTTTTATATGATAACTGCACCGAAACCAAGCCGTAACCAAAACCGAGCTGCAATACAACTACAAAGATACGTATATCTATTATATGAAGTCTGAAAATGAAAGCTGGAATTGAAATTTTGGAAGCTGGATTCACACTATTGTGTATTAATCAGTTGACATTTTTATGTCATTTTGGTGTAGGATATTTTAGTGTCATTGAACTCTATGGGTTCACTCTCAAATCGTCTTTGTGTATGGAAGAGGAATTTTATGTTGACTTCCTTGTGAACTGTGATTTTTGTCTTGGCATTTGGAAGATTCACTTTTTGTTAAATTTTTTTCAGCCTCTTTCATCTGGTTGAGGTAACCGACAGTTTTGGTTATGGTTTAGAGAAAAAGAAAAACCGCCAGTTTTGGTTTTGGTTTTGGTTATGGTTTTGGTTTTAATAATAACTGGACCGAACCACACCTGTTGCCATCTCTAAGAGAATATAGGGCAAAAGTGATTACACCTAGGTACGTCAGAAGATCAATGTCACCAGTAAATCCTGGTGCAGATCTGTGAATACAAATACATCTGTCCACTTGATCATCCTGACTGAGACATATCAAAATCAGTTTCACTCATTCATTCTGTACCTGATAACAAAAGGGTTTCATTTTTAGACTTGCAACGCCTGCCTGAAAACTTTCCCTCCCATTTAGCCAAGGATGACAACCAGCAAGTAATAGTAGTATCCGGCAGTTATATAACCCAGGGCATGTGAGCAATAATATTACAATCTCCACTCAGATAATCGGTTTTGTGGAAAGTAAAGATCTCCTAAGTTACAAAGTCGTATCACATGTAGCTTATTGAGGTTTATAATCTCTTTTTTATATTCTAAATCACTGTCTAAGATTGCTAAGAAGCACCAATAAGGACAATTGGCTGTGATTAGTGCCGATTGCCAAAACAAGAAGTGGCATAACTGGAATTTGAATTGATTTAAACGTGACATTACGTGATATAAGTTTTAGATTGAACCATATTCTGGACAGATTATTGGTTTTTTATTAGACTACCACTAGAAAGTCTGCTATCAGTAAATCTGGGCTTATAATCCAAAACTATGGAACCATTTCCGTAGATAATTTGGTGTAGACATGGATTCTAAGTGAATGTAAAAGCACAAACCACAAATTCCTAAACTTGAAGGAAAATTACAAAACTACCTTCTTAGTGTCACTTTTAACTCAGTGGAGAGCTTGTAATCTTCAATATGGGAGTTGTCAACTAGTTGCTCCAGAAATTGTGCATCTTCTTTACTTCTAGACAAACCTTCACTCAGTTCTGTGGGCAGAGATAAGCCCCTGGCTAATGGAAGAAGAGGTACGAGGGCGGCAAAACTATGTGTCACACTTTGTCTGACTAAATGATCGCAATCACTCATACACCTCAAAAGTGGAACAACTAACAAAGGAGCATAAGGGACCAGTTCCACACCCAAGCCCCGAACAAGCAGACTGACGAGCATGCCAGCTCCTTGTCTGGTATATATTGATGTCATATCACCTAACATAGGAATGACATTTTCAATCACAGCAGCCATCACATTGATTGTCATTGACTTGGCCATCGATGTTATACATCTAGAAGCAGCCAGCCTAACAGCAACATGGGAATGACTAATACATTTGAAAATACAAGGGAGAAGGGTGAGCAGTTTTGGCCTCAATGTCTCATCCAACATAGGTGCAATAGAACGTATTACCTGCCAATAAAACTTTTAGAAGGCAGGAAAAAAGTAAAACGTCAAGGAAGAATTAAGCATCAGAGAGGCCCTTCATTGATTATCAATTTCAAGTTACAGAGTTACTGTCACCACATACATACATGTCCAGCTTCTGAAGCAAAATAGTCAAAAACATAATCGACGAGCGTATTGATGGTTGAATTTGCCACTACATGCACAGAAGATTAAATTTGATCAAATCCATTGTAAAATTGACAGTAGTAGTTACAGCTGGGGGTAGATTAATATGCTAAACACTATGTAAGCTCGTTTGCTCACCTTATGGTTCAGATATCTTATCATGTAGATACAACTATGCAATCAGCATGCATGGGACACCGGAGATTTCAAACCAGAGAGAGAGAGAGAGAGAGAGAGAGAGAGACTCTTTTCTTTGGGTCTTGCGTTGACATGATTTGGTGAGGAAGGCATCGTTGAAACTAAAGGGAAAGAAGGAAGAAGCAAGTAGTGCACAACTTTTTTGTTTTGCTTTCATCACAGATGGACAAAATTGCAATACTTAGAAGTTGAGCAGGGATGGAAACCTGGGGTATTCACATAATCATGAAAATAAAAATTTAAAAATTTCAGAGCGTAGTTACTATGGCTGAACATGTCCACTACGCACAGAAGTCAAAAAATAAATAAAAAATTTCAACATCCTCTGATGATTGACAAGTAAGCTCTACTCAATTTAAGTTGGTGCAGTTTCAAACAATAATAGCTAACTTTGTATTTATAATGTTAAGTTAATTTATGGCATGAATACTTTCAAATTCAAGAAGTTAAAGGGTTATCAAGTAATGTAATATTGCTGATTTCACATGGTCCACAGTCACAGTAAGTCACGCTACATAAGGGAAAAAATGAACAATCACTGAGAAACAGCATCATCTGCCACACCCCAAAATTTGTCTCCAAATATGAATCTTTCATCGCTAAGGCAATTTAAATATCAAACAGCCTGCGGTTGCACAAAATGCCTGGGATACCACCTTTGAAAAAACATCAGTTCAAAAAACCCAGCAAGCATTTCAAATTTTGACTTTGCAGGTTTAGTAAATTGTAGAGTCTCTAAAAATCGTCTATTGACCTTTAAGAAAGAAGCTCCCATACAACCAGACATTCTCTAATCATGATACTTTTAAACGATTCAAATTAAAGAAACCAAGAGAACCCTAGGAATGAACATTCCAAAAGCTGCTGGCAACCTTCCAAAAGCTACAAAATGATGAACCATATCATCCCAATATAGACTTTTGATATTTAGTGTGAATAGATGTAGCTACAACTGATGAAAGAAAACAGATTTTCTGTGGTTCTAAAGGCAAGAAAGATCAATCTGAAAGTGAAAAGGTAGTAAGAACCTGGATATTGTTTATCAAGGTCTGAGGATCCTTAAGGGGTTCGATGACTAGCGGGGTATGATTTGGATCTGACAAGGCCAGCCCGACAGGAGTACCAGGTTTAAGGACTTCAGTAAGACAATCCCACAGCTTCGGAATCTTCTCAAACAATGAAGCACCAAACTTCTCGCACAAATGCTTTAGGGCAAGTTCAGAACCTCGTCTGCTAATATAACCCTCCGCCCTTGACCGGTCCTCACCAGAAGCTAGCGTATGAACCTTTGACTTCTGCTTACTGGTACTGGTACTCGTACTGGTCCCAAAAGAAATGAGATCTTGATCTTCGATAAAATCTACAGAACCTAAGGCTGCAGCTTGTGGAGTCTCACAAGGATCCATGCATGTCAAGCTACAAATATTCTTAACTAGCTTGTCATTCGGACTAGGCTTTCGTGCAATACAGTCCGAAATAAGCTCTGCAAGGGCCTCAGCTGCCTTTTTTTGTAGGAGTTCCTCCTTAAAAGAAATGCAAATTTAGTAGGTTCATACGATTTTGTGATATTGAGGAAGTATGTTCTTAAAAAGCTACCTGCTCTCTTTTAATAGAAGCCATAACAGGCAATATAATTGGATTGAGCTTTGCAGGAAGCTCTGACATCCAAATAACTGCAGCAGCAACTAAAGAAGAAACCGTAACATGCAAATTGCTCTGCAAAATTAGTAACAATATGAAGCAATAGATAAATGACACTACTCAGAAAACATGAATCCTACTAACCAACAACAAAATCAAAGTACAGTGTCAAACAATAAACAACAGTCAGGCGCAACTTGCATTCCATGAAAAGAAAGTAATTTATACAAGAAATGAAAGGAAAAAAAGAGAGAGACAAAGAAATGGACACGATCATGCAAGTTTCACCTGGTTCATGAGAGCAGATACCTGAATGTAAAAGAAATTTTCAAAACGAAAAAAGTTCCTTTGGCATATACCTGAACACATTTCAAATAGCCTGCAGTCGATAAAAGCCTTTGTCTCAGCAATTCTAGTTCATCAACAGTGCTCTGTCCCACAGATTCCACACCATTAGTATCATTTACCAATGTAAGTCTTGATGCAAAACTCACTGCATCATCCACACTCAAGCTTTCTGGATCCATTTTAGTCGTTGACCCCTTATTATTCAGCAATGCAGATGACTCAACAGCACGAACTAATTGACCAGCTTCATTGCGCATCTTGCAATACGTCCTTGAAAGTTCGGCATAAGGAAGAAGTGAATCTTTTGTAGGGAATGCTGGATCAGAGCATCCTAACAAATCCAGCAAATAGTTCTTAAAATTGTTGGAAAACTCAGGGATGAAACCATTGACTCCATAAAGATCCCTGCTTTTAATCTCTTTGAACCAAGAAATAAGAACCATGGCAGCTACCTGATAAAAGCAATTAATCCAATGTGTGATTAGGAGACAGAGGAATGAAAGAGGAAAAGGTTCAAAGGGGAGGAACAGTTGAACAAAAATTCCATGCAATAAGTAAATAGCACCTGCCGCTGAACTCCAGATAGAGAGGCAAGGGCTTTCCACAATGAATCAACTACATATTGCATACAGCCCTCCTTCAACTTAGAAGCCAAAATTCCCAGTGCTGTTGCAGTAACTACTCGTGTACGTGCCACTGACATTTCCACATCAGCACCAACAATTATCTTGCTAGGATTAGAAGAAGGATCACCAATTCTCTCCTGTGGAATATTAGTAGCTTTTGCAGAATCTGAGGTTGCATTTACGCAAGAATCACTCTCAAGCTTCAAGGCTCTCATCTTAGCTGCTGCTTTGAAATGACTTTTCCGAGGAAGAGCTGCAGGCCAAAACATTTTTGTTGCATCCAGGGGTGAACCATATGGAGTAGTTGCCAGCTCTAACCAAGAAGAAAAATACAACTTTGCAGCAGCTTCTAAGTCTTCAACTGAACACTAATATCAATTGCAGGCACAAGAATTGCAGAAACAAGAAACAAAACAAAATCAACCACCCATATGAAGCATTATGATTTCGTATCCATCCATGCATAAAATAAATATAATATCTATCCATATACACACACACACACACACACACACACAGAGATAGAGAGACAAATAAATGAGTTCACTCTAATGCATTTCAACCTGCAGAAGCAGCCTCCAAACCCTCTCCGAACAATACAATATTTCCTCATTTGATTCCAGAAGCAAGTTCTGGAAAACAATCCGAAGTGTGTCGCCCAAAATAAAAGAAGACCAAAGGGAGGTAGAAGGGCACTCAGACATGTTGCTTTTAATTCCAGCTTCAAGTAGCCGTTCCTGCATGTAAAACCCACGGCTACATAAGGATGAGATCATGCATTTATCAAGCCACAAGAATGCAGATGAGAAAGAATGAAGAAAAAAATCAGATAGATAACATAGTTGCGATAAATATCTCAAAAGCAACAGTCACAACCGGCCATGCTAGCTACACATGAAATGAGGTTGAAAAAAGAAGGCCAGGCTCTGTATGCACAAAATAATGAGAAAAATTAATCCTTTTCCACTTTAAACGAACAGATATATAAACGGGACAGAGGATATTCAAGCATCCCTCAACAAGATTTGATCTATCTATTCAGCAATGTAGGCAAATAATTAATTAATTCAAACGCATAGAGGCCCAACGTCTTAAAGGCAAACGCATAAAAGAACATCTTACCAAAGTGCGGATAGCTGAATAGCGGACTGATGTTATATTATGCCTCATAAATGGCCACAAACGGGGTGCCAATGTTGATAACACATACGGATTTTCATACCGGACTGTTCCTTCAAAAGGGTCATCCAGACCAACCATCTCATTTAGATCGAATTCCTGTTTTCCTTTGGATGTCACTGCCCCAGACATCATAGGAATCATCTCTTCCCGAGAATAGATTTCTGCCAACAAATTCATTACACTGCAATAGCAATAAATGAACAATTCAATTTAACCAATCCAATACAATTGAACCGTTTTACATCCAAACAAGATTGTAAACTTCAAATTCTAGATGTCTGCCAATTTATTTTAGTTCTACTTGGGAAAAGACAAAAAAAGGTACAAAATTCAACCTACTTATCCCTACGTTTGAACTGTCGGAGGATATTCCAGATGTTGCATAAGAGAAGTTGTGGGTCTAGGAAGGATCTAAGAGATCACTCAGATGCTCACACAACGGAACTTAGGTAGTGAGCACTTGAAGACACTCTCTCAAGGCAATTGGGGTGTCATGCTTCAACATCTTTCTCAGGCCAAAGGATTGCTTAAGAAGGGGATGAAAGAGGTTAATATTGTTGTGAATCAGCTCAGCAGAGTTTTAGGAAAGGTGATGCTGTTGCACGTGTTGAAAAATGAAGATGATAGATAGATTATGATTGAGAAATCCCTAAACGGATACAAAGCTCTAGTATCTTTTGTCAATTTATCAAAAACTACTAATTGAAAGACTCACAAACCTATTTATAGACTCAAGTCCCTTTTACCACTACATGGCGCCAAAAAAAAACAAATAGCCAAAATTCTACTGCATCATCATCTTTGTTGTTTTCTAGTACCTTTGTATACTCTTTGTTTTCTCACCCCTTAAGTCGCTTTTCCTGTTACAGCGCACACACATGCACACACGCGCTCGCGCCCACACATACACGCACATTTGCTATTCACTGATACCATTTGCAGTATTATAATATCATTGTAGCAGTCTAAAGGGTTTCCAATGATTTTTACTAGTAGATATTTGAGAGCACTCCGCTTCCGCTAAATGAAAATTTCCTTTACTTTTATCGTTTCTTTTCATATGCCAGACTTCACCATATCCAGCCACATATTTGCTTCATATTCATTTAAGGTGGTGGAAAGCATCTGGGTAAGTTTATACTGGCATTGTTTTTCTACTTAAATTCATGATAGCTATTAACAGAAATAATATCAACACAACGATAGTTTAACTGTTGACAAACTAATAGTGGAAAAAAGTGAGGAATCCAATGAGCAACAATACCTGCTAGTTGATGGACTTAAATCATCCAGGTCAAGCAAGATATCCCACAGTAGCATGACAACTGAGTGCAATGTTGGACCATTTTGAGAAACAATAGCAGCAGCAGAAGGTAACAAGGCCTCTGCAGCAACTGCTCTTACATCATCATCGGGATCTTCAAGTCCAGCTTTGCATGCAGGGAGAACTTGGCCAAGCAAATCATTAAGCATCTCCTAGTTTGAGCAAATGAGTCCCAAATTCAACGAATAAAAATGCAGATGAC